>PVHP010028845.1:0-22830 GCA_004024765.1 Zapus hudsonius | reverse complement strand
GAGATGGCACTGGATATGTTCTATAGAGATGCATTGGATATGTTCCATGGAGATTCACTGGATATGCTCTATGAAGATGCACTGGATATGTTCTACAAGATGCACTGGATATGTTATATAGAGATGGCACTGGATATGTCCTATAGAGATGGCACTGGATATGTTCTATAGAGATGCATTGGATATGTTCCATGGAGATGCACTGGATATGTTCTATAGAGATGCACTGGATATGTTCTATGGAGATGCACTGGATATGCTCTATGGAGATGCACTGGATATGTTCTATGGAGATGCACTGGATATTGACAAAACTCAGAACTCAAAATTGCTGGGGGTGAGAGAACCTATTGAGATCTCAATGCTAAACGAGACATTTCTAACACAACCTCCAAGCTCAGGGAAAACTGGATGAGGGAGAGGAAAGAATGTAGAAACAACTTTAACAATGTTAAATTGTGCAGAGCATAAGTGGCCCCGCCAGCCAAATGCACACTGCTGTTTCCCCTGCAGCCCCCACAGAAGGGAACTAGAGCCCTACGTGACTTGTTGTTTTTTGTATGACCTCTATTTTTCAACCAAAAAAAATTTAACTTTTTAAGAATTAACTGTGATACATATATATTTAAAATACTGCTTTTCATCTTGCTGTGCAAGTCTATGTTTGAGAATACATGTCTTCAACCCAGGTCAGGCAGAACACTCCCAGTCACCCTATCTCTAGCAGAGAAAACACACCAGCTCAATCTCTGAGCGTTACAAATCATAAAATATGAGACCTTCTAGCACTAAAGTGATTGAACTACATCACAGAAACACTAACAAAGGCCTTTTACAAGCTCCAGTCGGCGAATCCTTTTCAATGTGAAGGCCATTCTATTCTCTTATTAGCCCGCAAGCAACAATGTAGTGAAGACATCAGTCTTAAAGGAATACACTGATGCCAACAGAAGCGAGCTGGAGTTTTGTCAAGCAGCAATGAGGGGGAAATTTAGCAACATTCACCATTAAAGACAAAATGCACTGGATAGCTATAGATACCAACTACTTAATTAAAAACTGAGAGTTATCAGTTACAATGAAGTAGGGGCTAACACTGATCACTTTCACTCTGATAAGCATTATTCTATGTGCTTTCCTGCATGATTTCATAACAGCACACAACATGAGATGCTAATACAATCCTCAGTTTGCAGATTGAGAAACTGAGGTTTAGCCAGGTCATGTACATTGCCTAGTGTTATTTAGCCAGAAGAAGAAGCAATGACTTTTGAACCAGTTTGAACCCTGTGTATTTTCTCTGGGCTGTTTTTTCTCCTTTCAGTGGCACATTGACTCCATACCAGCTGTCCATATAGAAGCATTTGCAGCTCCCAAGTGTGATAGAAGTCACCTTCTCATCTGGACATTTACCCCTGCAATCCTACCTGCCTTGGACAACTTCTTCTCCTGTCCCAGACAATTCCACATTCACTCTCTAAGATTCATCTTATATGTCACTTCTAAACTTTGTCATCATGACAGCCTCCATTGCTCAGCCTTCTCCCACTGGCCTGGTTGGAAGCTATGGTGGTTTGAATTAGGTGTCCCCCAAGAATTCATGTGTCTTCAATGCTTGGTTTCCAGCTGATGGAATTTGGGAGTCTTGCTGGAGGAGGTGTGTTGTTGGGGGTGGGTTTAAGGTTATCAGAGTCAGCTCTCATTTGCTAGAGTTTGGCTCTCTCCCTTGCTGCTGTTTCCACCTGCAGGGGCAGATGAAATGCCCATCCTCTGCTCTACCATCTTTTCCCTGCCATCAGGAAGCCACCCCTTGAGACTGTAAGCCAAAAGTAAACCTTCTCCTCCCATGAGCTGCTTTTGGTTGGGTGTTTGGTGCCATCAACTAATAGAATAGGTAACTACAACAGGTGTCCTTCTGGGTATAAAAATGCATGACCCTCTGTGTGTAGTAAGGAAGTCTAATGGGTAAACAGACCACAGTGAGGAGCAGAATTATCCGGTCTTACAAAGACAAAACCAAAAAGTGCGCATTCACCTGTCCATGGTTAAATACCTCTCTCTCCCTTTCTCTATAAATCCCTCTCTCCTTTCCTCCCACTGTGTATGTGTGTATATGTATGTGTGTATGTGTATTGTGCATGTGTATGCATATATGTGTGTGTATGTGTATGTGTATATGCATGTATGTGTGTACAAATGTGTATGCATGTATATGTGTGTATGTGTTTTTGTGTGTATGTGTGTGCATGTGTGTATGTGTGTATATATGTGTTTATGTATGTATGTGTGTATGTGTATATGTATGTGTGTATGTGTGTATGTATGTGTATATGTGTGTATGTATGTGTGTATGTATGTGTGTATGTATGTGTATGTATGTGTATGTATGTGTATGTATTTGTGTGTATATTGCATTACTGACAGCCAGGTAATATATATGTATATTATATATTATATATATATATTACTTACCTGTGTTACAAGTCCATGGGATAAACAAATTCATCATTTACTTATTAGGGCTTTGGCAGTCTAGGTTTCTTCCTGATTTTGAGCCCAATTTGACTGCAGACTATGAAGAAACCGCACAATATAAGGGTAAACTGAAAGATTTTTTTTTCTCATTCCTGCTGTAGGAGAAAATCAAGCATATGGAGTCTCTAGATAATAGATAACTTTTCCACCTTTTGCTTTTCTTGGCAGGCTTGTGAAATATTTATTGCATTTCTTTCCAAAGGCTTAAAAGTCTCTTTCTCCTCTGAAGAACATTGCTCTGTGACCCAGTGTGCATCCCACCCTCACCTGCTTCCTTCCCCTGCCCCTCGCCTGACCCTGTCTTTCAGTGCTGCCTTCGGGTTAACTTCTTCTGACAATACCCATTGCCTTTCGTTTAAGCTGTTACACTCCATATGGCTCCTCTGTCTTTGATGTGGCTCAGAACACAGTGCAAATCACAGAATACAAGCTCCACGATGTAATAACTCACCAAAGACTCTCTGCACTATTGTACCCAGGGCAGAGTGCACTCACGTATAAGGAAAGAGAGAGAGAGAGAGAGAGAGAGAGAGAGAGAGAGAGAGAGAGAGAGAGAGAGAGAGAGAGAGAGAGAGAATTTGACTATTTTCCATTCCACCTGTGGATAAATGTTAGAACAGCAGGTGTAATGGATAAACTGAGGATGGAAATGAAATAAGATGACCACTGATAAGTAGTGGGTCAGTTAAGATTCAGATTTGGGATTTTGTGGTAAATTATTCCAAATCACACTTTTATTAAAAAGAGGGGGTGCAGTGAACAAAAAGAATTCCAGAACTAAAAGCAAAGAGAAGCAAAAAAAAAATTAAAGACTTTATTTTTACCTATTCCTATCCAATATGCAAGGGTCATCAAACAGCGTCAAGAGAAACTAGCCATCTTAATCAAGCTTTTCAAGTAAGAAGAAGAGGATGGAGTAAGAACTGCTCTCTAGTGATGGACGTTGATAACTGTTGAAATTGAATGGATGGCTCAACTGAACTTCAGGGCTCTCATCATCACAGGTTTGATTTTGCATAAAGTGAAAAAGAAAGGAGACAGAGAGAGACTAGACTGTCAGAGACCTTACTCAATTCGGGTTGTGCAACTGAGCACTAAAAACACTCAAGAATCTTGACCTTTATAATCAAACTTGTTCATCAGTCAAGCAAGGCTAATTAGGACCATTCACCTTTCCTTCCAAAAAAAAAAAACAGACTAGTTCATGTTAATTACCTTGGGCATTTGAACACTCTGTGCTCCACACAGAAAGGTTGAAAGGGTATTACATGGTTGTTTGCAATTATCTGTGAAATAATTTAAGTTGTCAAAAGGACCAGTACAGACCTAAGTGGAAAGACCTCCCACGCACCGTTGCACTGACCACATGCTTCTTATTTCTCAAGGGATACATTCATTCTTCTGTCTTCCTCTTTTTCTCTCCTTTCTCTCACTCTTCCCTCTCTCTGTGTCTCTCTCAATGCTTGTATATTTTTCTCAGTATTCTCTTACAAGATTGCCACTATCTTTTTCATTTCCCTAATCCCATTTCTAATAACTAAAAAGCAACTTGTAATAAATATGATCAAGCTATTTGATGATGTTTCCTCCATATTCTCTCTAGTGACCCCTTATATCTCTTCTTATTTATGTAGTAAATTCGTGTTGTCTAATTATGCTGCATTAGCAAACAGTTGATATTCTCTGATCTCTATTAAGCTCATGTGCCAGATGCACTTAGATGCAGTCTTGCCTAGCATTACCATGCAGTTCTGGACAACTGAAAAGAAAACTTGAGGACCTGACTTTCCAATACTGTCTTAGATTGTTTTGTGTTTTAATGATGGCAAGCAAAAAAAAAAAAAAAACTACAAGGTGCTAAACAGTTACCTGTTTTACCAACTGTAAATTGACACTTTGTCGTCTAATGCCATTGCTCTATTTTTCCCTCAAAATATTGTAAAGAATAGTTGAACTAGGACTTGAAAAGATGTTTCCCATCTCTCTAACTTTTGGAAGTTAGAACTTTTGGAAGTTAAGGAAGGTCTTATTTCTTTTGAAGATTAGGCTATATATCAAAAATGTTCTAAAAAGTTATTAGCTTGATCTTTGAACCAGAACAGGTTATCTGGGATCCAATTCATAATGTGTTGAAAATATACAAAACAATTTGAGAGGCACGAGGGACAAAGAAGAAAACAACTTCAGATAGCACTCCTTAAAATGAGTCTTTATATAGAACCTTAACATGTTATTAATTTACAAAACTGTTTTAGATTAGACAACTGTATCCATAGGCTAAGAAAGAAAGTTTAAGGAAATCTGAAAATTATTTAAATTTTGCATGTAGATAGGGTATACTTTAAAAACATTAGTATTGCCCATTTGCTAGGTTTATTTTATTATATAAATAAAAGCCAGCTTGTTTATTAATATTTAATTAGGCCACCACAGTCATACAATGGAGGATCCAAATGGAACTCCGCAGAAAATGACAGGATGAACAAGGAGCCCACAGCCACAGCCATTAAATCGACACAGGATTAGCCAGTGGAACAGAAACCAACGATTTTCGACACAAAGACCCCTAAGCTCACAACCTTAAAGCAAACTTATTACTCATCCACCACGACTCAGGGAACTATGCAGAAGAGGGGGCGGAAAGATTGTGAGAGCCGTGGTGGGGGAGATTATCCAGAGGCATGGCCAGGAGAGCCTGGCTGAATACTAGGCTATCCATGGGCCCCTGTCACAAGGACTGATCCAGACGACCCATGGAGGAGGTTATCCAGTTGAGGGGGGAGGGGAGGGCAGTGGGGAATTGGGGATAGCAACTCATTGTTTGCCCACTAAATGTTGTAACTCATTATGGACAATAAAAAAATTTAAAAAAAATTTAATTAGGGATTTGGATATTACATGTCATGCCAGTCAGTGAAAGGATACAGTTTTATTATAAGAGCTTATGCCTGATAAAGTGAGAAAGGCCCATGAACAGTGTCAATATTATATAGAAGGATGTGTGAAAATGATGTTTATATTGATAATTTAGCCCTGAGCAAATATATTTGTTTTGTGCAAACTTTTCAAAAGCCCAAAGATGCTGCCTGTCAATAAAACTTCAAAGTTTAGTTCAATTGAAGCACAAGAATGCCCAATCAGGAGCACTGAGCCTAGAAAAGAGAGAAGTGCAAGGCAAATGCATAGGAAATATATTCATTCATATCATTGCAGAAAATTTCCCAAATCTAAGGGAAAAATGGCCATCAAGATACAAAGGACATTTTAAATGTCAAAAATACAAGAACAGAAAAGAACCTCAGCACCTCATATAGTCAAAATACTAGGCATACAGAATAAAGACTGATGATTGAAAGCTAGATGAGAGAAACATCAATCCACAGATAAAGTTAAACCTATCAAAAGAACAACAGATTTCCCAACAGAAACTCTAAAAGCTAAGAGAAAATGGAATGATGTTTCAAGCTCTGAATGGCAATAATTATCAATCCAGATTGCTATATCCAGAAAAATCCATCCTTCATAATTGAAGACAATGAAAACGTTTCCATAATAAACACAAATTAATTTGTGACCAGTAAGCCATCACTACAAATGATATTTGAAAAAATTCTACAGTGTTGAGAAAAACGCATCTATGGGATCCTGGAAAGAATGATTCCACTAGGACAGCAGAAAAGCAAATGACAACTAGGAAAGTGTCAAAAATTATGAAACAATAAATTGGCAGAATCAATACATATCTTTCAATAATAAATCTGAATATTAATGGCCTCTTTTCTCTAATCAAAATATACAGGCAGAGTGGATCAAAAACCAAGAGAAATCTTTTGTCTGACTTCACCAGAAAAGACAAACACAGACATTGATAGAATATCATTCTGCAGACACTTATTTGTCTCAACAGCCCCTGGAACTCTCTCCAAAATAAACTATATCTTAGAATACAAAGCAAGTCTTAACAAACACAAAAAATTTAAAATAACTTCCTGTATTCCAGTTGATCGGGATGGAATAAAACTAGGAAACAATAAGAGAAATTACAGAAAATACAAAAACTTTTGAAGTCTGAACAACGAACTACTTAATGATGAAGGGGTCACTAAAGAAATCAAAAAGGAAATGAATCATTTTTAGAATTGAGTATATGTGAAAACACACCACACCTCAACAGGTGTGACATAATGAAGGTAGTTCTAAGAGGGAAGTTTATAGTCATAAGTGCCTAAATCAATCACAGAGGTCGCAGAAAAATAAGCACAAGCCAAAACCAGAATCCTAGATGGAATGATGAAGTACAAATGGCTGATAAAGAAGGAAAAGGTGTTCAGCATCCTCAGACATCAGAGACATGCAAGTCAGAACCACATTGAGATTCCATCTCTCTCCAGTCAGGTTGGGTATTATTAGGGAAATAAAGATGTGGGGAGGGGCAAACTTTATACACTTCTGGTGGGAATACAGTTAGTCCAGCCATTATGGAAATAAGTTTGGAGCTCTTTGAACAGAACTTCCATAGACTTTAGAGGAGTCCAAGCCAGTACAGTACTGAGATGCCAGTATAGGTATGCTTATCGCAGCACTATTCACAAAAGCCAAGTTATGGAATCAGCATAGGTACCCATCAACAAATGAATGCGCAAAGACAATGGATATATTACAATGGGATTTTATTCAGCTATTAAGAACAGTGGCATGATGCCATTTTCAGGAAAACGAATTTAACTGGAGACCATCATATTAATAGCAAAAGAATCAAGACTAATAAAACAAGCATTGCATGTTTTCTCTTATTTGTGGATCGTAGACTTTAAACATATATTCAGTCGTGTGTGTGTGTGTGTGTGTGTGTGTGTGTGTATGTGTGTGTATGTGTGTGTGTGTGTGAAAGTTAAAGAGAGACTGCCTTGGAAAGGAAGGAGATCTGTGGGAGAGACAAAAAGGAGAGGGTGTAAGGAATGAATAAAGTCAAGGTACATAACACACTTGAATGAACACATTTTTTGCTTGTATATGTTTGTGTGGTGCATATGTATGAATGCTCATATGTGTGCGTGCGGGTGATGAGTGGGGTGCATGTGCAGGCCAGAGGTTGATGTTGGGTATCTTTCTTTATTGCTACTTATTTTCTGAGGCATTGTCTCTTCCTTGGCCCATGAGATACTTTGTCTCTACTTCCTGAACTCTGAGATTACTGGCAGACCTCCACATCATGCCAGAATTTATTTGGGTTTTGGGGATCCAAACTCTGGTTCTCATACTGTGCAGAAAGCAGTTCATCCTATGAGCTATCTCCCAACCCTCAATCAAGTGAAAAATATCTTAATGAAACCCATCACTATGTACAATGAATAAGTAACAGTAAAAACAATCGAGTTTAAACATGTGCATTTTATTGTATGTCAGTTTATGTGAGAACTTTTAAAATCTTAGAAGTAGAAAACGGAATAGGTGTGGAATAAATTTTGATTAGGGAAGGTTAAGTCTCATGGCCGGGAGAACAGGAAGCTGAGGCAGTATTTGAACAATACAACATTGTCCTGTACCAACGATTTGGCAGGTGGAATGGAGAAACATTCCAAAAATGAATTTATTGGCATAGGCTACTTATGAGTTGGTATTTATTTGGCAGGATGATGTTGTGAAAAGATCAGTAAAGAACGATTTCAGGTTTGTAGCCTGGTTGATGAGTTGGCTGCAACTATAATGGTCTGTCTTGGCAGAGTAATATTGTGAATTTTATTTCCAATATATTAAATTTGGAGTGGAAACAAGAATATAAAACTGGAGTCATGTAATATGTCTAAATTCATATGGATAAAATAATTTGAAATTCTCAGCAAATGAATGATTGACACAGATGTTAATTGGTTAGATCAACGAAAGTTAAACTAAGAGTTTTTTTCAAAGACTAATAACTATCAGAAATCAGTATTTTATGATGATTGGACACAGCAAGACACCTCAGTACACAGATATACAGAATTTTATGCTGATAATCCAACTTTCAAAAGTATCTACTTGGAACTTTTGATGCATTAGAGTCAGAGGAAAAGAAATCAGAGCCAACAAGAGCCCTGACAGACATCTTGCTCTGGCTGTCTTCGGGATAACTCCATTCTGGGTCATCAGGCAAGTGGATCACTCAGCTCCATCCTGTGGACACTTAGAGGCACATGGCAGAGAAAGGCTCTCACTTTAGACTTTACACGAATCATGAGGCTAAGGGGAAATTGGCTGAATTCCACACTCTACTTTTAGGCCCATAAACGTGAAATGAAAGACATTTTTGACCACATTGTTCTTAATTTTCAACCTGCTCACACCTGGCACAATATTTTAATGTTACATTTTAAAAACATACTTAGAATTATTAATAACAGCTTTGACATGGACGAATGTAATAGACTGACTCTGTTTATATTTCTTGAAATGGAAAAAAAGTAAATCAAGTGACAGACATATAAAAGTGCTATTATGTTTCATGAAAGATATTTTCATGGGTAATTTTGTTAATATTGAATAGACAAGCCACAATTATAGTCAAATATAAGGCTAAATGTGAAATAATAAAACTTCAAATAAATTATTAATAACCCATTATGTATTGACTACCAAAACATACATCCATTAAATCTCATAATTTTCCTAGGAAAGTCCTAATCATATTCGATTAACTCTTATTTCAAACATTTCCAACAAGCTTGATAAGTGGTTTACTTCCCAAGAGCAAATTAAAATTAATAAGTTTGAAACAGACAGAATCTTATTTTGAGACAAGTAAGTATACTAATGACAACAAATTGTGATGACAGATAAAGAGGAATGTGAAAAGAATAAGAAAGTATTAGAACTCAAACTCCAAATATAGATTGATCTATGGTTATTTAGTCTAAGATAAAAATAAGTTGCTGTATTTTATTAGTCTGATGACTAATGATTGTAAAAATTACAAGAATGATTTAAGATTCAATAAGATTTCAATGAAGTTTCCACTGTTTATAAATTTTACTAACATGACTGGTTCACTTTTCAAAAATTCATCCTCTCCCCTAAAGTAAAAAACAAACAAAAACAAATAAACAAACAAACAACAGAAAAAACCCTCATTCATGTGAAATGAGAACTATCAACTATCGCTAAAGACCATTTGTAGCTTCACTTACAAAGTAATGACCAGCCTCTGGTTTATCTATTTCTCTTACTCCTGTCCCCTTAACTTTTAACTAATATCACAATTATTTGTACAGAATTATCTTGCCTCTGATTATTAGCTATGGGACTATAAGTAATAAATACCAGACAGTTGAGTTCATTTTTGTATCATATACTTTCTTTCCAAACTCTGAATTACTTCATTCACATGTAGAGAATGTTCAATAATTGAATAAAAATAGTTGATAACACACACACACACCACTACATCCTTTATTCTTTTGGTGATAATAATTGTAACAAAATTTACATTTGAATTACACTTCAAAATATACATTCACATAAAGAAATTTGATATGATCTCAAAAAACAATATTAACTAGAAAAAAATCAACTCAAATGAATTATGAATAAAGATATTAATTCCTGAATATCATTAAGGAATTAAGTGGAAGAAAATATAATATTATCTACTAATGAATTTTCAGAATGCACAAGTTGAAATTACTTGTTATTATAATAACAATGGCATAGCATAATAATGTTAGGTAAGCTGCGTTTTCATTTCATGCATTAAAAAGTCAAAACTAAGTTTGATCTTAATGCTCTCTTGCTAAGTCTTTTTACATTCCCAATGAATGTGGTTCATGATCAGAGGTTTTATGCTGAACATGATTAAAAAATTATGGGTCTTGATTTCTTTAAAGATTCTAGTCTATTTACTTACAAAGCAAGCCATAAATAAGATTTAATTTTAAACTTTTGAATGCATTAAATAAATGTGTTTTCAACTCTATTCTTAAAGCACATATTTAAAAAAATATATAATACTCATGGTAAAATTAGGGCTCAATTATAAGATATTTGGCAGGGTTTAGGATTATTCAGAAATAAATTAGCAGTTGGTCATCATTATTTTCATAAAATTTTCTGATTAGCATTTGTTCTTTAGGGTGTCAACAGTAAGGCACTATAGAGAAGTGCAGAAGAGACTCCATACATAAGATAATTCTCTATCTCTCTAGTCTGCAACTTCAGTATCCTAGTTTAGGCTTGGGTTA
This sequence comes from Zapus hudsonius, assembly GCA_004024765.1. Lineage (NCBI taxonomy): Eukaryota > Metazoa > Chordata > Mammalia > Rodentia > Dipodidae > Zapus > Zapus hudsonius. The sequence goes on along the minus strand of PVHP010028845.1, from coordinate 12,079 downwards.
ATGGAGAATGAGATCTCTGAGTAGTAATTGATAAATTCAGAGAATTCAGCCACACCAGAAGATAAGAGAGTCCCCATGTCTAACTGAAAATTCTTTTGTATATGAAGCAGGGTCAATGGGCAAATAAATACTTTGTCTGATATAGCTCATGGAGAAAGTCAAGGCAGAAAAAGTCAGAGGGCTGAGCGAATTTGATAAGCAATTATAATCACTTGTTAATATTCTTTTTTTTTATTTAATATTTATTGTCCATAATGAGTTACATTATTTAGTGGGCAAACCATGCGTTGTTATCCCGACTTCCCCACTTCCCCCCCTCCCCATCCCTGATCAGTTGTATATCCTCCTCCGTGGGCTCTCTGTATTAGTCCTTGTGGCAAGGGATCCTGTATATCTTAGTACTCAGCCTGGTCTTCCTGGCCCAAGTGAGTTGTTACTGATGGGTACTTGTTAATATTCTTTTGCTTTTAAAATTCACCAGGCTCTTTTATTACTATAAGAATGTAGGTGGTCCTATTCTAAACAGAGATTTGGTCAGGGCAAGGTACTAATCCATTCATCTATTTCTTTAATATAGAGTGGCTAAATACATCAGGCATTGTGCCAGAAATAGGAAACAGAGACGGGAACATGGCAACCTCCCTTTAAAACTGTCTTTTCATCCATGAAAGAAATAACTAATAAGCTGACTCTACTAAAGTTAACACCTTCTGCTCTGTGAAAGGAAATGTCAAGAGTAAGACAAGCTCAGGCTTAGAGAAAATATTTGCAAAGGGACTTCTGACAAGAGGCTCATCACAAATAGATATGTAAGCTGTTTTTGTGGGTCCACATTCATGTGTATGTGTGGGGAGGCCAAAGATCAACCTTGCGTCTCATTTATTAGGAATGCTGTCCACTTTTTTAACAGCAGGGCCTCTCACCAGTATGGAGCTCACTGGGTAGGCTAGAATGGTTGGCTAGTCAGGCCTCATTTCTACCTCCCCAATGCTGAGATTACAAGCATTTCACAAACTGAGCCATCTTCCTAGCTGCATAGATGGAACTTGGAAAATTAACTAAAAAGAAAAGAAGTAATTAAAATAATAGACAAAAGACCTAAACAGGCAATCCATCAGTAAGACATACAATACATACAGCATTAGTAAGTGTAAATTCAAACAAACAAAAAGCTGGCAACTCCAGCCTCAGTGAGAGTCTCTGTCACAAGGAAATACACTGAAAGACTAATACCCACCCTCCTCTGGCCTCTACATGAATGTGTGCTAGGCATATACATTATACATACTCATGAATACATTATACACACATCAAGAAAATAAATGCAGAAAGATATTACATTTTAGAAATAAATGAAGTTAAAATTCAAAAGGAATGACAAGCCAAGCATGGTGACATATAACTTTAATTCCAGCACTTGAAAAGCAGAAGCCAGGGCTTCAAGACCAGAATGGGCCAAATTTCAAAACCCTGTCTCAACAAACAAAAAGAAGCATTTTTAAGCTCTGGGCCATCTTTCCAGCCCTAGGTAAATTTATTTTAGTCATTTTTATTTTTGCTGTGTATGTACCTGTGTGTGTTCAGTTATGTGTGTGAGTGTGGGCACATGTGGCATGGTGCATAGGGGGGTCATAGGACAACTTTTGGGTGCTTGTCTTCATCTTCCACTTTGTTTGAGGTAGGGTCTCTTATCCCATGGAGTCGAGGGTTCTGAACTCACCATGGTTTTCACTGAGCCATCTTCTCAACTTCCCACCCCAGGTAAATTTTCTAAATGAAGGTCTTGAGAGAATCAATTATCAACTGATGTTTTCTAAAAAAATGTATTAAATGAACTCCTTAAGACAGAAAGAAAAATGTTCTAAATAGAAATGTGTGTCTATAAAAATAGTGAAAAGTTCTCAAATTAGTAACTACATGGGTTAGTACACACAAATACAGAGTTATTTGTCATATAATGGCATTTTGATCATCAATGAACCATGAACAAAGACCCATAAGATTATAATATGGACTAGGTGTACAGCAAGCTATCACCAGAGATTTTGTGAGTACGTTTATGATGGTCACATGATGATGAAATAGTCAAATAACTCATTTCTCAGAATATATCCATAATTGACTAGTGATGTATATATAGCAGACATGTGTATAAGTGACTTATAGAATAGCAAATTAGGTGAATCATGTCATGTGGTAGTTGCTTTTATCATCACTTTGACAATACCTGATGAGAAGCAGCTTAAGGAGAAATAGTTTGGTTTATCATGCCTCGTGAATTGACTGGGTGCAGCCCATCAAGGTGGGAAGAAGGCATGGCAGCTGAAATACCTGACCCATGGTAGTGACAGCATAAGGGTACTTGTTCACATATCAGCAAGCCAGGAAAACAGAGGAAACTCCCGCAAGAATTGGGGTCAGGCATCCTCCTATTGATCCACTTCCTGCAGCCAGAACCCACCTCCTTAAGGTTCCATGTCTCCTACACAAATAGCACCAGAAGCTGGGAAACAAGTTGCAAACACATGACCTTGTGGGGGATGTTGTGCCACATTTCGGGATTCCCAAAGACCACTCAGGAGTTGAAGAGATGCAATCACACCAGGGTCTTTATTGCAGGTTCGAGCCAGGACTCTCTCTCTTTACCGATGCAGCACATCAGGGAGAAGAGCCCTGAGCCCAGAATTAGCAGGGTTTTTATAGGGATTTAAGCAGGGGTAAGGGGCTTCCAACTTGGCAGTTACATGATTGGTTGACATTTAAAAATTGCTTAGCAAGTACATAAAGAATATATTTCGGTTATATGTGATGAGTTGATACGACGACATCTTGACTTCACACAGTGCTGTGTAAGCTAAAGAAATGGGTACAAGGGCAAAATTTAAAACTGAGTACATGGCAATTGTGTAGTTTCAAAGTCTCCAAACAACATACATGAGTCAAAATAATTTTTTAGAACACAAGCAATTTCCCAAAACATGCTTATCAATTTTTCCCACACTTGGGTTGCCCTGCCCATTGCCCAGGGCGACACTCTAACTACATAAACTATTCCCTGCCTTATCTTCAAGGACTCCCTTCAGCAAGGTTTATTTTAAAATGGCTTTGCTTATGCAAAGACCATGTTAAGCCTTATTGGGGTCTCATTCTCACAGGGGACATTTCACATCCAAATTCTAATGCATAGAAACATATAAGCCAGGAAGCAAAAATGGAAACATACTGTAAAATGAAGTAGCACAAATGTCACTCAAAAAAAAAAAAAGATTGTGATGATGAGTTTAAAATGCCCTCTTTGAACCTAAAGGTAATGACTAAAATAAAGCAGAGTTATGGCTAATTAGCAATAAAGGAGATAAAATGAAAGCCAGTTTTAAAATCTTCAGTTAATCCAAAAGAAGATATAAGAAGAATGATAAATAAAAAAGTAGCCAATTAAATAGATAGGAAACAAAAAACAAGATAGCAGATTTAAATGCAGCCATATAAGCAATTATTTTAAATATAAACACCTTAATGAAAAGGTCAAAACTGTCAGATTGGATAAAAATATAAGACCCAGTTACATGATGCCTTTAAGATACTATTTAAGCATAAAGATGCAAATAGATAGAGCAAATCAATTTTAAAAAAAATACTGATCAAAGAAAGGTGGAGAAATTATGTCCATATCAAGCCTAATAAATGTAAGGGCCAATAATATTGAAAATGCTAAAGGAAATAATCTTTTAAAATGTCCAATTTATCAAATAGCACATAAGGTCTTAACCATTTATATACATGATTGTCATAGTCAGCCACACGTTGCTGGGATGAATCTTCAAACCAGGCACAATTTTGGGGAGGAAAGTATTTATTGAAACTACAGATTGAGGGGAAGTTCTATAACAGTGAAAGAGGGCCAGCCTCTTTAACAGTGAAAGAGGCTGGCCCTCTTTCACAGGTCAGAGCAGAGAGAAAAACCCATCACCACACCACACACACAGAACAGAGAACAGGCAGGAGGCCAAGGAGGGAATTTCTTCCCCTTTATATAGCCTTAGGGTGGGTCTTACAACCCTTTCCCAGACTTAATGACTTCCTGAGTCTCTGGATTTTCCTTCCTGTGTGGCTCATACAGGAAAGGATGTTTACTTCCAGCTTCTTTGAGCTTCTTTACATTCCACCCCTTGCTGAGAGGCTGTCTTCCTGTAAACATCCTCAGAGACCCACCCCAAGATAATTAAAAAGATCAAGTTGACAACAAAACCTAACCATCACATGATGAAAAAAAAAAAGATAGACCAGAAAGAGGAAGTGAACAAATGAAACATTTCAGTCAACATCTTACCTCTGTCAATAATTGATCTAACAAGTAGACAGGAAGATGAGGACATCGAAGACAATGCCCTCAAATTTAATCCAGTTGGCATTTATAAAACAACCTGCCCAGCATTGGCAGAACCTCATGTTTTTCTAGTGTATATAGACAATACACTAGGTGTTCTAGGTTGAAGAGAGTTGTACCTTTTCTGCATGTTTAAGTGAAACAATTATCTGTTTGTGGTGTTTGGGATACAACTTGAGGTAAAGAAAACAAAGAGCCTGGAAGGACACCCCAGGTCAGACTTGGACTTGGAAAAGCAGCAAGGCACGCTTTAAGGCTAACACTCCATCCTAAAGCTCTTTGTGTTATATATGCCTCTTTCCCTGGTTATACAACTCCAGGCCTAGTGAATGTCTTACACATATAGCTACAATCCTATGAATGTGGAGAATGTTGACAGAGAATAAAGAAGGGAATGCTCCCACATTCTACTTGAAGCCAGGGCAAAGGGACAGGAGCCGCCTCGAGACTTGGAATAATGAGAATTCAATAAGTGCAGGAACTGGATGGAGTCAGAGGTGAGCCACACAACTGTACTTACAGGAATCCTAAGGGCACGGGGCTTGCTGTAAAACATGGTGGCAGGTTTGAACTGACCTCAACCTGATGCTTGGAACAGGGGTGGCCCCACAGAACATCTGGGTTATATTTCTGTTCCTCTCCCTACAAGTCACCCCAGAAAAGGAGCAGTGCAGATTTATTTCTGTATTGTTATGGATGATACCAAACCCCTACACCTAGAAAGAAAAGGTGGTTACAAATAGTTTGCTTTGAAATACATTCCCAGCACATACTTATCACCCCTTATCACCTAGGCATTGCATCTCCAAGGTCACAACAGGTTAGCACCAGTACTGAAATAAAAGTGAATAGAAAACATCTCAAGATATCTTCAGGAAGAAAAGATAGGGACCTACTAAACCCCACCTGTCCCCAACCTAGTCATGTTTCCGTCCCTACATTTGAACATTTTTCAACTGACAGCCAAGTAAATCCACCTTTTGGTTTGCACCTGAAGATAGTTTTCAATAAACCATTCATAGTAGATTGAGACTTTGCTTCAAAATGTCTGTTCAAGGAGAATATCTGACAAAATTCTCCCTGGATTTAGATTTTTATCAACACAGTACCGCTTGCTAACTTTTGCTTGCCAGTTTCCTTCTGGAAATCAAAAGTCACCCAGGTCTCAACCTTTGGACCACATAATGGCAAGGAACATCTGCAGTCCTCACACACCCCGTGATCAGGGACTGCGGAGGGATGAAGTACACAGCCCAGGACAGGCTGATTCAGCACATCATGCTACCTTTTTGCTCGTCTGTCTTCTCCAAATGCTCTCTCACCAGGCAGTATAATTGTCCCCATTATCACCTCTGTACCTCCAGCAGCAGTACCTGCCTAGCACCAGAAACTGCTTCATACATAGCATGGTGAATTCAGTGAGTATAAGCGAATCTGGAATAGGAAAAAAATGTATTAATGATCGTGCCATGGCAGGAACTTCCACCAACGATGATAAATGAGATGTCCCTCTGAAAGAGGGAGGTGTGATTCTTTCCAGCTGTCAAAGCAGGATAATCCATTAAACTCAAGTGGTCTGTGGTCAGAAGGGTTGTTCATCTTATAGAGATTTAAAGAAACCATTTGTGGGATTTTCATTTCAACATAGCATGTAACAAATTCCAATTACAGTAAGCAATAATTTCACAAATGACCCCTTCCTCCTCTTGTTCCTTCTGATAATCCTATCCCAGCACTGAACTTTTGCTGCTTGGCAAGATATCCTCCCCACTCGTTGCTCTCATGTGATATAGTCAGCTTCCAGTGTCAGCAAATACTCAACATCTCTTTCAGGAGATAACAACTTCATAAATATATTTTCAGCATAGTGTTATGATTGCTAAGCACTCAATGTCTTACACTTCCCTCCTTGGCATCTTGACTTGAGAATACATGACTGTTGGAAATGCATGAGGCTCCAAGGAGCCCGATTATTAGGTTTTTTTAAAAACTTGTTCTTTGATAGCTGCATACATGTATTTATTGGTTTCTTATCATATATATTCCTCACTACCTCTCTTGTGTCCCTCCCACTCCTACTGAGCCCTTTCTTCTTCCCACCACTGGCTAGTGGCTATACCACTGAAGATAATGACTTCTCCCCTAGCAATCAGTGAGAGCCTAATCCTCAGAGAGAGCTGGGGCTTCATGTTCCCCACTTCTGTCCATCACAGAACATCGACTGGCCCTGTATGTAGGTATTCTGCAAGTCACTAGAGCTCCTGTGAGTTCATGAGTGCAATGGCTATTTCGTGTGTAGATTATTAATAGAACTCCACAGCACTCCTCTCCATCTTCTAGCTCTTACCCATTCTTTTTGCATCTTCTTCCATGATGTTGGTTGAGCCTTGGAGGATGTGCTCTAGATGTTCCATATAGAACTGATCACTCAACAGTCCCTAATTTTCAGCACTGCAAAGTTATATGTCACTGCAATAACTGCTACTCATTACGAAAAAAAATTGAAAAGCTTTCTGACCAAAGCTATCCCTCTGTGTAATAGGCCTCAAGTCCAATCAGAAAGCAGGTGGTTACAGACATAACAGTAATGCCACTGTTGTACCAGTGGGCGCATCTTGCCTGGCAGGTCAGTACATGTGATCACTGCTGGATGAGGTCATTGATGATTATTCTGCCCACACAGCCTGCATAGTACCTCTGACACTGTCAAAGCTAGCCAGCAGTGAGGAAGTTTCTAAATAAATTCAGCTTGATTTCTCTATATTTTGTAACTGAAGAGTGTGATGCCTCCTGCGGCAGGGTCATACCATTAGGTTCTGGTGGAATAATCTAGAGTAATGTCAGGAGCATGTATTACTTGGGGGGGGGGGCTCTGGGTCTTCACAACAACTTATGGAGAGCTATCCTACACCTGCCACTGGCCTTTTCACTTAATTACCTATGGCTTATGGGTGTAGCATATTCTTGTTTTTAACCAGTCTCACTCTAGCTCAGGCTGGCCTTGAACTCATAGTGATGTTCCTACTTCAGCCTCCTGAGTGCTGGGATGGAAGTCATGAGTCACCATGCCCAGCTCTCTTTTATCATTATTATTTTTTAATTAGTTTATAAATCAGTGGGTTTCTATATGGCTTTTTTATAATCTAAGTTTTAGTTAATCCTCCTTCCCATTCCTTCCTCATCCCCACTGATGCCTTCCCATCTCCACTATTCCCCTCCCACCAGTCCCATAGCACTTGTGTTCTGTGTCCTCTCCCTGGAAGTCCCCTCCCTGAGCCCTTTTCTAACATCCTGGTCTCTACAGACACAAGTGTGAAAATCTGAAGTCAGGATATGTGCATGAGAGACACTCAGCCTGGGTTACCTTATTCAGCATAAGATTTTCCCAATTTCATTCATTTTCGTGAAATTTTCATAATTTCAATTTTCCTTAGAGCTGAATAAAAGTTCCATTTTATGTATGTACCACCTTTTCATTATCCATTCATCAGTTGATGGATATGTGGGCTGGGAACATGAAGTGAGGAGAATAATTTGTTTTTATTCAAGCTAAATGGGGGAAATAGCCACAACACTGACTCATAAAGCTTCTCCCCTCACCTCTAGACATTTAATCAGGAATAGCAGTTAGTGTAATGAAGAACCCAAATTAAAATCTGGGGAAATCATGCTCACCTTTTATTTAATGTTTAAGAAAACGCCACATAACCTTGAAGACATGTTTCTCCAAAGACATGAACAAAACTCTAAATTGTAGTGTCTCATAAAACAACTGGGATCCACAGGACAAAGGAGTTGTGATTGTACCTTCGACCCTGGCCTCATTTTCCTCTCTCCACCCACCTACATATTTTTCTTTTCCTTTCTCCCTCCCTCCCCCACCTCACCACTTCAATCTAAACCGTGACTAACCGACAAACCACAGGGTTTGCAAAAACAGCTCTCTGGAAGTATTGCTCTCATAGTTATTAGATGAGATTGCACCAACAATCTTAAGCCACAGGCATGAAAACGAGAACAATCTCCAACTGAAAGTTTCACAGCAATTAAAGACAAAACACACTCCCGTAGCCAAACCACAATGATGCGTACTCCCTTCTCCTCCTTGCTGTATAAAATATCAACCCATTTTGAACTCAGAAAGCTCCCTGTCTTCAATTTTGCTTGGTACGCATCACTGAATGGTCTTTAAGGTATATTTGTGTTATTCAATATATTTTCACAATCTTAATGTAAATATTAACATTCAAATATGAACTTCTGTTCATTGAGTAATATAAAGTTGTGCATGTATACACATCTCGAAATATACATAACACATGTTGTATTTGTTGGGTTTTTTGTTATACTTGAAGCTGGAAACCTTACAGAGAAAAAAAGTTTATCTGAATATTCTGGAAATTCAATTATATGGTGCCGGCATGTGCTTTGCCTCTAGTCAGAGCCCCTGGGATGCTTTGCAACATGTTGGGTGGCCAAATGGCAGAGACACTTGCAATGGGGAGAGGTCACATGGAAGGCAGGGAGCCACAGATATTTAGGCTTCTCTTACAATAATCTTTTGAAGGGAACTGAGGTCCCATGATAATTATATTAATTACTTCCACAGGCAGTTCCCCCATGGCATCATAACTTTCTACTAGACACCAAGTCTTAATAGTTCCTCCACCTCAAGTACTGTCCCACTGTGGATCAAGAAAACAAAGCCTTGAGGAACACACTTACACCATCTCCAAAGTAAAGCACATATATTGCTATGCATACATATATAAAAGCCAAACATAGGTGACTATAACAGATGGTCTCAAGGACTATCTCTCCCATCATCCTCTACTGCATTCAGCATTAGTCATGATATCAGGCTGGGCTACAGTGGGGTTTGGATAAGGTTTATAGCCATTTATGAGTAAGTATTCCATGAATATTTTGCTTATTCAGTCTTTCCTCTATGTGTGATTCATATTCTCCCCATTTCATCATTTTTACAGTTTAAGATTCCATCCAGGAAGACTTCCCCATGACTTCCTTATAGTCACTCAATATCTATAGACATAACAGACCCACCACCAAACCTACTGCTTAAAGACAGCAAACATAAAAACAAACTGCTAATTTTTTTGAGCTATGGCCAGTTGCCAAGCCTGCATGCATGACATAATTTTTCTCCACATTTATTGAAATAGAATGGGCAAATAAAATTGAATTAATTTAAGGTATGTAATATAAGGGCTTTATATAGATATGCATTATAAAATTACAGCTACAATCCAATAAAGCACATTGGCCTGGTGTGGTAGCACACACTTTAATCCCAGCACTCAGGTAGCAGAGAGAGGTAGGGGGCTCATGGTGAGTTCAAGGCCAGCCTGAGTCTGTGTAGTGAATTCCAGGTACACCTGGGCTAGAGTGAGACCTTACCTTGAAAAACAAAGACAAAACAAAACACCACATTTGACCCTTCAGTGGTTAGGTGTGTGTGTGTGTGTGTGTGTGTGTGTGTGTGTGTGTGTGTGTGTGCGTGCATGCGTGTGCATGTGCATGCTTGTGTGTGTTTGTGTTTGGTGAGAACATTTAAGATCCATTCTCTTAGAAAATTTAAATATAATGCTAATATAGTTATTATACTCTAGAACGTAGGTGCTATGTAACAAAGTATTGCTCAACATCTCCTCAAGATGGTATAACTTTTAGTTAAGACTGCCAACTTTACTTGGATAAATTCACACATTCTGAAGAGTTGAAAAGCAGTCGCTCATTTATTCAGTGAGATTTCCCACATAAAGTACATAATCTACATGCAGAGCTGTTGTACAGTGGCCTGAGCATTGGCATATGCAGGCTCTCTGGTGTGGGAACAAACAGACACACATGCTTCCCATTTTCCTTTGAAGAGAGAGAGAGCCACAGTTCAGGGACATCACCTGACTGCTAGTTCTGGGAACCCTAACAGAAGTAATGGCAGCCAGGGAGAACAATCGCAGCCACTGTGATCCTGCTAGGCAAACTTAAATGGTTCCAGTTCCCTTCCTACCCCACAGCAAGTTCAGTTTTCATAGGAAATGTCTGAGAATCTTCAGAGGTGCATCTGCAGTGTGGTCCTTTCTCCTCACTCTCACCAACCTGTCTGGAATGTTTCCATAGCAACAGCAGACATTTCAACATGAGCATCAAAGCCTGCCCATGGCGGTTCTCATTGGAACTGGTCACTCTTATTGGAATCTCAGGGAGGAACGGTGTCTCATTGTAGACAATTCCACAATCCCGTGTTCTCCTCTGTGGCTCATAGAGCCTGCAGCAAGATTGCCCTTACCTATAATTACTACTGCAGGTTCTGATGGACCCTAGGATTCTTTTCTTCCCCTGAAGCCTAAAGCACACAGTGCAGAATGGCTAGGTCAGGATAGAGCAGATTGGCCACAGCCTGGTAACCAGATCTCTCGCTGCCTTCCAGCACAGACTTCGCCAGTGGAGCTGGGCTTTACTCTCAGGCCATCTGTGTCTTTTTTCCTACAGTCTGACGTTGACAGTCTCCTCTGCCTGTAACACTTTAAAAGAATTACATCTGGAAACATGTTATAGATCCTATTGATTTCTTGATCATCCCAGAGCCATGAGTCTCCACCCACTAGACAAAAGACTCCCTGAGAAGTCATCACTCATTTGTGTGGCAAAATTATTCAGGAAGTGTAAATCAATGAACAACAAACATTCAGGAAAAGGAATGGTGGGTGGTTTTCTAACCAGAAATCTCAGCTGCTGGCAGATAAGACTTTTTTGTTTCCTAGAAAAAAATATTCTGTCACTTCTTACTTCCCAACTTATGACCTCGGGAGACGACTGTTCACGAAAGCCCCAACCAGGCACTACGTCTGGAGGACTACTAATCTTTTCAAATCTGAATCTGCCAATACCTCCCCATCATTCACAGAACAACTGGCCTCTCATCCACCAGTCAGGGACAAGCCCAACGTCCCTCCAGTTTGCTGCCAGACTCTATAAAACTCAATTGCTCCAACTACAGTCTCACTTCAACAGAATTTAGGAATTTTCTTATCTTTGCAGTTTTAAGATTCCATCCAGAAGGAATTTGCCACGAATTCCTTCTGATGGCTCAACATCTAAAGGGAAACATCACAGAACCACAGAACCCACTGCTTACAGAGCAAAAATCAATCCACAAAGTCCTTTCTGCAAAGGACTGTCAAATTCAATATGGAATTCAGAATACAGGAATAGGAATTTAGGAATCTCAGGGCTAGTGGTGGGATATTCATGGGAGCAGAATGAACAAGACAAAAGTATCTAAAACATGGTTTCAAATGTATATGTTAATGTTCTAAAATAAATGTTTGCCTATCTTACAACACCAGAAAAAAATATTAAACTAGTAATTTTAATGAAGTCACTTCATGCTATTTAGCCCACATCACACTTCTTACATTCTTCAAATCGTGTTACTAGTGATCAGATTTAATCCTCATCTATTCAACTGCTACCTTTACTAATAGCTCTCTCGGAATGAACATGCTGGAAAAGAAAATCACATAATTTCCTTTACCAACGGGGCCCACCCACACTCTTGCTCATCCAACTTCCTTGATTACTGTTAGAGACAATTCTACTTTCTGAAGTAAACAAACTTGTATTATTCCTGAATTTCCTGAATTCTCTCTTCACAGAGTTTAATTCATC
>PVHP010028844.1:0-22964 GCA_004024765.1 Zapus hudsonius | reverse complement strand
GAGAGAGAGAGAGAGAGAGAGAGAGAGAGAGAGAGAGCGCACCAGGGCCACCACCTTGTGGTTCTGGCTTATGTGGGTCCTGGGGAATTGAACCAGCATTCTTGGTCATACCAGCTGTTTAAACCTGTGTGCTAGAGATTGAGCTCAGGGCAAATCAGGCCCTCTCAGGCCCTGGTGCTCACAGCAAGCACTTTCACCTGCCCCGGCAACCTCCCAGCCCTCCTTCCCTCCCTCCCTCCCTCCCTGGGAGGCCATTTACTCTTCTCAAGTGCTCCCCACATACAAACACACTCTACCTCTGCCTTATTTTTCTCCACAGCTCTTAGCTAATTCTAAATTCTAGACATTTATTTTTTTTCTCCCATTTCTTTTTGTTTTGCTTGTTGAGGTAGGGTCTAGGCCAGGCTGACCTAGAATTCACTACATAGTCTCAAGGTGGCCTCAAACTCAGAGCCTGCCTCCCAAATGCTGGGATTACAGGTGTGCGTCACCATGCCCAGCTCTTTTTCTGTTCTTTTAAGCCCCTAAAAAGACAAAGATGAAGAAGTCAGGCTGGAGAAGTAGCTAAGCAGTTAAAGAGCTTGCCTGGAAAACCTAAGGACCAGGGTCAGATTCCCCAATACCCACGTAAGCCAGATGCACAAGGTGGCACATGTGCCTAGAATTTGTTTGCAGGTTCTGGAGGCCCTGAGGCTGCACCCACTCATTCTCTATTTCTCTCTTCCTCTCTCAAATTAATTAACAAATAATGTTTTTAAAAAGATGAAGAAGTCAAACTAGTGAAGAGAAACTGATCAGAGGTGGATTTAAGAGTGAGCTGTAATGTTCGACAGCTTCCACAGAACGCTTTTGAGATGGGATGGTCCTCAAGCTGCAGAGACTTTTACAAAACCCAGGCTCTGGGAAGTTCAATCCAATAGCTCTTCACATCTCAATCATCCAAGTTATTCAGTTCTCTGGAACCCTGTAGGAACCAGGATGTTGGGAAGAGGAGAGAGCAACTGCAACCTTAGAATGAAGACCAGACCATGGAGGAACGGGTACAGCTTGTTGCTGCCTCAGACAGAAGCAATTGAACTTTAGCAGAGGAAACCGAATGCTTCTAGTGAGGGAACTTGGGTTGTCAGGACTTAATAAAAATGGTCTAGGGAGGGAACGGTACATTTTCATTCCCAGCCCATCATACAATTCAGAACTACCTTCAATAATCTCTGAAGTGCTTACTTATAATCCCTACAAAGTATTCCAGGTTTACTAAAACATGCCACCAAACATTATGCAAACGGTAAAATGTATTAACTTGACCTATTCGAATTCTTGCATTTCAGCAGTCATTGACAAATGGCTCCAAGACACAGCGATGGTGGACAACTGAGGAAAGAGGGCTGGTGGGTGGTGAGCAGAGGATCCAAACACGCAAAAGCCAAAAGGCAAAACTGGGCTTAGTGGCACATGCCTCTAATCCTAGCACTTGGGAGGCTGAGGTAGAAGGATCACAGTGACTTTGAGACCCTACCTGGTTGTGTGTGTTGGGCGGGGGACGGGGGGAGGCAAAGGCTGCTAACTAAGGGACAGCACAAACATGATGTCGTCATCTGATCTATTTCAGCCTCCCTCAGCAGCTGTCAGCACCAGCCTCTCCCTTCACACTAACAAGCAGAAGCCTAAGGACTGAGCTCAGAGACTGCCAGGAATCTACTGTCCATGGTTCTCATATGGATTACTTTGAGGGTAAGATTCAAAAATTAAGAACCAGAAGAAAAATCTAATTTCCTTTCCAATCATTGGATATATCAAAGGAAGAAGACAGAGATGACGACAAATGAATTAAATTAGCTTGAAATTTCTCGTTAAAGCCAGCTAGACCCAACAACAACAGGTAACATTCACTGGATACTTAAGAGTAAGCAGCAGTCACTGGGCTTTATATTGTACTGCATGCAACACTATGAAATGGGCACTGTGATTTTCCAATTTTATAGATAAAAAATAGAAATTTAGAAAATTAAAGAAACTTGCCTAAGGTCATACAACTGTTTGGTGCTGGTCTACTTGAAAGCCTGTATTTTTATCCCCTGAAGTAATGAAGATACATGAAATTTTTATTAAACCACACAGACTTTTTCTAAAAGAAAACATAAAACAGTTGGTTAAATAAAAAGAAATTAAAGCCAGGCGTGGTGGTGCACGCCTTTAATCCCAGCACTCGGGAGGCAGAGGTAGGAGGATCACCATGAGTTCAAGGCCACCCTGAGACTACAAAGTGAATTCCAGGTCAGCCTGGGCTAGAGTGAGACCCTACCTCGAAAAACCAAAAAATAAATAAATAATAAAAAAAATTAAATGTCTAACATCTGGTAGTAGACCCCTAAGTCTAAGTGCCTGCCAACATCATTACTGAATAGCTCTACCTAAAGAACCAAGTTATTCAGTGTGCTGATATAGTTGTGAAATTATTTTTAACTGACTATCTCAAAATACTGCAAATGAAATAAATATGCTGTCCTGTTAGAGTTATGAAAATACATTATTTCTTGCTCTATTCAAGTGTCCTATGGCTGCTCAGTTTCCTCCCTTCCTCCCCCACTTCCTCCCTGCCTTCATATCCTTTAAGGCCATTCAGTTCCTCTTTCTTAAGAACACCGATGTTCACACTTTACCTAACATTTATTCTAGCTGAAAAGGAGGGTACAAATTTTACAATGAACCAAGTAGAAATACACTTTCTAATGCATGTTTGGCTTTCAATCTGTGCAACTGCAGAAATACTTCAAACCATTCTTATTTTTCCATTTCACACTTGGAATTTGCCTTTAACAGTTAGCACACCCCCCAAAAAATCTTTAATCTTTTAGTTTTCAAAATAGTTTCCCACAAATTTTCCTTAAATAAGTTACTTTTTAAGTACAAAAAATGGACTGTTAAATACTAACAAATATATCACAGTTTAGTAATAGTTTACTTTTAATCATTTCTAGAGTCTATTATGAATGTTTTACAAGTAAATATACTGTGTAAAAACTGTTGTGCTGGGCGTGGTGGAGGAAGCAGACAGGAGGATCATGAGCTACACAGTTAAGTTCCAGGTCATCCTGGGCTTTCTACTGAGGCCCTTTCTCAAAAAATAAAATGAAATAAAGGCTGGGGATGCAGCTCAGTGACTGAAGAGTCCCCTTTCATCCCAGGGAGGCCTGGCAGCCCTTCTTGTACCTGTAATAAACCTGGCTTCTCTGTCCCTAACATCCTCACCACTGGGGATATGTATTTTTTCATTCATTTATTCAATCATGCCCATATAACTCTCTCCTGTGCCAAGATATACACTGAATATCACAGATGAGGAAGAAAGGCTCCTGATCTGAAAGTCAGCTCTTGGATTAACTGACTGAGACCTAGGTCAGTGAAACTCCAAGCTGACATTTTACCTATCTATTTGATGGGAGGACAATGATTACTCATAGGCTCTTTTTTGAGCGTTAAATAATTATGTAAAGCACTGAATTTAGGCCCTAATATCAATGAATGTTGTATAAACATCAGTGTCATAGTTCTATGTTGGAGTACTGAAAGAAGTTTCACTAAAAATGGCCAATGAATATTCTTTTGTCCAAAGATGGATATTTTTGAAATTTTGTATTAAAAATGCATTAAAACAAGCCGGGCGTAGTGGCACACGCCTTTAATCCCAGCACTCGGGAGGCAGAGGTAGGAGGATCCATGTGAGTTCAAGGCCACCCTGGGACTACATAGTGAATTCCAGGTCAGCCTGGGCTAGAGCGAGACCCT
Source organism: Zapus hudsonius (assembly GCA_004024765.1). NCBI lineage: Eukaryota > Metazoa > Chordata > Mammalia > Rodentia > Dipodidae > Zapus > Zapus hudsonius. The sequence goes on along the minus strand of PVHP010028844.1, from coordinate 19,178 downwards.
ACCAAAAAAAAAAAAGCATTAAAACAAAAACTCCTGGCTGGGCGTGGTGGTGCACATCTTTAATCTAGCACTCGGGAGGCAGAGGTAGGAGGATCACCATGAGTCTACCTTTCATCATGAAGATGAACAAAGGGAAGACTATGAATGCCTTAACAGGTAAATAATTAAAAATCAAAATTTTCAGCTGCATGTTAATATTAGATCAAAACAGTAGTAATGCATTTTTTTAATATATCCTTCAAAACCAAGAAACATTTACTTCCATCTTGTTTACTTTGAAATTTCAAGACGGGCTAGAGAAAGGGCTCGGCGGTTACAGGCACTTGTTTGTAAAGCCTGGTGGCCCAGGTATGATGCTGTATGTGGTGCAAAGTGGTGCCATATCTACTCTGTCTGCTTCCTGTCTCTCTCTCAAATAAATAAGTAAAACACAGCTTTAAAACCGAACACCTGGAAAGCCAGGCGTGGTAACCCACGCCTTTAATCCCAGCACTCGGGAGGCAGAGGTAGGAGGATCCCTGTGAGTTCAAGGCCACCCTGAGACTCCATAGTGAATTCCAGGTCAGCCTGGGCTAGAGCAAGACCCTATCTCGAAAAACCAAAAAAGAAAAAAAAAAATGCTAAAACCGAACACTTAGGAGGCAGAGGTAGGAGGATACCCATGAGTTCAAAGCCAGCCTAGAACTACAGAGTGAGATTCAGGTCAGCCGGGGCTAGAGTGAGACCCTAACCCCCCCCCAAAAAAAAAATCACGGCAATTATCGGCACAAACCTACAGGTAAGCGCATCCGAGTTGCTGCTAATGTTCAAAGTCTGAATATTCCAGCACCAATTTGTATAAAGGCTGTGTGATGTTTCTAGGTTGCTTTTCGTTTTATCACTGATTGATAAGATAGCAAGCCTGCCAAGGGAGAGAAGCACTTTTCTTTGAGAGACTTAAGAAGCTTAATCTGCAGTCTCGGCTATCTAAATTAAGCTGACAAAATGAGATTTCAAGTCACACCTGGTCTTCTCCGAGTACGCAGTCAACACTAGTACAACGGACAAGAAACACGTGATAAAGCAGTAATTTTTGTGCTAACTTTAGTTCCTCATAATGCAGTTGCCCCCATCCAAAATATCCCGAATTCGCTGTGAATACAGATTTCAAGACAAGCAATCACGCCACAGCCAGCAGCGATAGAGGCAAGCCAACAGCACATCCTTCTAGAGGACTGGAAGTCAAGTGCAGCTCCGGCCTCGGTTTACCCATTCACTACCGCACGCGGCCACAGGATCCCTCCCGCCCTGCTTCCCGCACGCATCATCCAGGAGCCTCGAGGACGGGCGGGATGCGGGATGCGGTCCGCTGACCGACCCTCACCCGGGAGGAGACGGTCCCACGGTGCGGGCGGCGCCGCGAGGAAGGGGGTCTGGGTCCTCCGCCCCGGCCCAGGGCGGCGCCCGCACCTGCCAGCCAGGCCGCGGCGGGAGCCCGGGTGCCGGCCGCCGGGAGGCCGCGGGCGCAGACAGGAACCCGGCGCCGGAGGTTTCCGCCCGGCGCGGCCGGGACAGGTGCGGGGCCCAGGGCGGGCCGCACGGGCAGAGCCGCGGAGAACCCGAGCCGGCCGGCCGGGGCGCGCGGCCGCCGCCGCCCCGCACCTGTCCCGCGCCCCGCCGCCGCCCGGGTCCGCACCTGCCCGTCCCGCGCCCGCCTCCGCCCGGGGCCCCGCGCCCCTCCGCACCTGCCCCGGCTCCACACCTGCCCCGCGCGCCTCCGCACCTGCCCCGCGCCCCGCGTTCCCCCACCTGGCGGCCCCGCCGCGCCTCCTCCGTCGGGCACGCACCGGGCGACCCCGCGCGCTCCCCGGCAGCCGCAGCGCGGGCGCGGCCGGCCGGCCCCGGGAGACCCCGCTCCGCCGCCCCAGGGAGGTGGTCGGCCGCCTGTTGCGCAGCCCGTCACGGCCCGGCCGCTGGGCTCCGGCGCCGCCTCAGCCCCGCGACAACATGGCGGCGGCCGGGCTCCGCAGGAAGCCGAGGGGCGGGAGCAGCGGACTCCCCGCCCGCCCGGCCGCCCGCGCCGCCCCGCTCGGCAGGCCGGCTCCGCGCCCCGGCGCCTCCTCCCGGCTCTCCCCGAAGGAGGCAGGCCGGCCCCCGGGCTCACCTCGGCGGTTTCCTTCACCTCCTCCACCCGGTCTCCGGGGACAGTGACGGAAGGCTGACTCCTCGGGATCAGTCAGCCGCCCCGCAACATGTCCCCTCTGCCGGCGACAGGTGAGCCCCAGGAATTCCCAATGTAGATGTCACCAGGTACAAGTCCCGTCTACCACTGACACCCGGGCCGGGGAAAGCACGGGAGCCCCATGGAATTCCCAAGGTAGATGTCACCAGCTACATGTCCCCTTTACCAGCGACAGGTGAGCCCCATGGAATTCCCAAGGTAGATGTCACCAGGTACAAGTCCCGTCTACCACTGACACCCGGGCCGGGGAAAGCATGGGAGCCCCATGGAATTCCCAAGGTAGATGTCACCAGCTACATATCCCCTTTACCAGCGACAGGTGAGCCCCATGGAATTCCCAAGGTAGATGTCACCAGCTACATGTCCCCTCTACCAGCGACAGGTGAGCCCCATGGAATTCCCAAGGTAGATGTCACCAGCTACATGTCCCCTTTACCAGCGACAGGTGAGCCCCATGGAATTCCCAAGGTAGATGTCACCAGGTACAAGTCCCGTCTACCACTGACACCCGGGCCGGGGAAAGCATGGGAGCCCCATAGAATTCCCAGTGTAGACGTCACCAGCTACATATCCCCTTTACCAGCGACAGGTGAGCCCCAGGAATTCCCAATGTAGATGTCACTAGGTACTTGTCCCCTCTATCTGCGACAGGTGAGCCCCATGGAATTCCCAGTGTAGACGTCACCAGTTACTTCTAAGCATATATTCTGAGTGCTTTGCAACACAGTGCTGCAGACGGTAGGCCTAGAAGGTAAAGTCCATTTTTATTCATAATAGCCAGGTAGGTAACCTCCATTTCCCTTTCATCATTGATCAACGTCATATGTATTTCAAGGTTCTAAACCTGTGGAATTCACTGAGTTCTCTTACTGTCTGAGAAGGTACCAAATCCTCAGCAGGATAAAGAATGAACTTTGTAGAGTCAGATATTTACTTTTTAAGAAACAAAGAGAGAGAAAACGAGGAAAATTCATTTAAAAGTCTCCCCAAGGCACACCTTCCTGCCGCTGTTTGCAGTGCTGTGGCAGAGGTGATGTCCAGCCCTCTGCTCATGCCATCGTTTTCCCTGCCAGAATGGAGTCTCCCCTGAGTCCGTAAGCCAAATAAACCTTTAAAAAAAATAAAAGTCTCCCCAAAATTAACACAAAAAGCTAACAACCTCCTGTAGGAAGTAGGGTCCTGTGGTAGTTTGAATGTATGTCCCCCATAGACTCAGGTGTTTTATTAAAGCTTGTAACCTGGGTCTCCAGGAAGTGTCACTAGGGGCGGATCCTGGGGTCCAGCCCAAAGGTGTGCAGAGAGCTCTGAGCTCTGGGGTCCTGCTTGTTGCCGGTTTGTGTTTGCTGCTTTTTGATGATTGCTGGCTGCTGCTGGTTTCCCTCTGTGCTTGGATTTATGAATGGGAGCCGGTTGCTTCCACCTTCAATGGAACTTCTCTTGGAAGCTGTAAGCTTGAACTAAATCCCCTTCCTCCCATAAGCTCTGCCTGGTTTGGGTGTTAAATCATCCCAGCAATGCGGAGCTGTCTACAACAGGTCCTGGACACATGCCTCCAGTAACTCATCTCTTAAACAACCACAGCCCAGATTTCAGAAATTTGAGGCCAGTTTGTCCATCCTGTCCTATTTGGTCACAGCCCCGATTACAGGAACCTTCAGGAATCTACCCTCTCTCACACATGCATGTAATTCCAAGATGAATTTGGACAACATTAACCATTCAGTGCGTGGTAGAAACAAAGAGCAGGGAAGGGTTCTCAGGTTCTGGGAAGCCTGGGTGACAGCAAGCTGACTGGTATGTATGTAGGAGGGAAGCACAGACCTTAGAAGTCCCTCTCGCAGCTTCTGCATCTTTGGTTTTCACCAACACATGAAAAAGACCTTCTCTTTTGAGGTGTACACCAGCTGTACCCTGCCTCTTTTCTGAAGCCTGTCTTCTACCAAATTCCAGAGTCCTCAGTGTTTACCAGGAATTTCAGCACCTAGAACAGCCAATCCTCTCCACCTAGAACCCTCCTTATCCTTAGTGTCTTAGGTACACATGATTCATTCGTGAAGATGATGCACTCATCCTCCCGGTTCAGTGACTTCCTGTACTCATGGACAGGCCTTACACTGTACCTGTAAATTCCTTAGAATCACCCAGATCCTACCACCTCTGTCCACCCCCAGCAAGAGTAAAGTCCTACCTAAGACAGATGTTCCTGTCAATTCATAGATTAGAATTCAGTGTAGAGAGAAAAGCTTGTGAGCTGTGTATGTCATATTTCTCCCTCTAGTTCTGCCAAACTGTGGGATAGGTTCTTAGGCCTGTGTTTGAGCACTTGGTCTCCAGCTGGTGGTTGCGGGAAGCTTTAGTGGGTGAAGCCTTACTGGAGGAAGTGGGTCCCTAAGGGCAGACCTTGAGGTGTTACAACCTGGCTACACTTGCTGTTCACTCTGTGTCCCAGGCTTCTTGCTGGGGCCTGCCTTGCCTTCACTTCTCCTTGAAACTGTAAGCCAAATTAAACCCTATTCCTTTCATAAACTGCTGCCGATTGGGTATTTTGTCCCAGCAACAAGAAAGCAACTGATACAGTCAATTACTAGAAATCAAGGTTTTACTTTGGAGCCATTTAATCACAGGTTGTTTTTCTTGAATGCACTTGTGCTCCTCCCCTACGTTCCATCAATTTCCCCTTTTGTTAGTGTTTAAAGATTTCATCCTTCACCCCACTTCTACCCAATCTCTCCTCAAAACAAGCCTACAGTGGTGAGAGCAGGCTATAACAGACTCCAAACATCCCAGGTCAATATAATATAGTGTAGGAATATAATTTAGTTTAGGGATATAATATCATGTAAGAATATATAGTATAGGGATATAATATAGTGTAGGGATATAATATAGTGTAAGAAGCCTATGAGACTTGAAACTCATCTTTTACATAGGACTTTTACCAGCAGTAAATCTCCCAAGGCAATGCTTTCACTGTAGTTTTAAGCAAATAATTTTTAAAGTATTTTTATTTATTTGACGAGAGAGAGAGAGAGAGAGAGAATATGGATACTCCAGGGCCTCTTGCTACTGCAAACAAACTCCAGATACATGTGCCACTTTGTGCATCTGGCTTTACATTGTTACTGAGGAATTGAGCACAAGCTAGCTGACTTTGCAAACAAGTGCCTTTAACCATTGATTTCCCCAGCCCCTTAAGCAAATAACTTATAAAGAAATTAAGAGGAGGGCTCAGCTATGAAGGCCTTTGCTTGTAAAGCCTAATGACCAGAGTTCGATTCATAAAGTGGTGTATGCATCTGGAGTTCATTTGCAGTGGCTAGAGGCCCTGGTGCACTCATTCTCATCTCCCTCTCTCTGCTGGGTGCGGTGGCACAGGCCTTTAATCCCAGCCCTCAAGAGTCTGAGGTAGAAAGAGGATCACTGTGAGTTCAAGGCCAGTTTGAGACTACATATGAATTCCAGGTCAGCCTGGGCTAGAGTGAGACCCTACCTCAAAAAAATAAAATAAAATAAATAAGAGTATTTGTCATTTATAGTGTTCTTTATTCTTTCACAGTTTTTCATTTAAACCTAAAGAATTTCCTTTAGCTATTAAACTTCTAGTGCAGATCTGTTGGCCACAAATTCTTATATTTTTTCAGAAAACATTATTTTGCCTTCATATTTAAATGTTATTTCTATTGGATATAGAATTCTGAACTGATGGGTTTTTTACTTATTTTTCTGTTTCACTTTTTTTTTTTTTTTTTTTTGAGGTAGGATCTCGTTCTTGCCCAGGCTGACTGGAATTCACTATGTAGTCTCAGGATGGCCTCAAACTCATGGTGATTCTCCCACCTCTGCCTCCTGCGTGCTGGGATTAAAGCTGTGTGTCACCACGCCTGGCTGGCTGTGTTTCATCTTTTTAAACATATTTTTTCTAGCCTCATGGTATATATGGGAAGTTGGCTGTTGATCAGAACATCTCTATTACATTTGTATATCATTTTTCTCTATTTAAGATTTGTACTTTATCTTTGGCTTTCAATAATGTGACTGTGAAATGCATCAGCATGACTTTTTTTTGTTTATTCTTCATGACTGTTATATCTGCATATAATCTGTCTTTCATAAAATTAAGAAAAACATCTGTTATTATTTCTTCAATTACTTTTTCCACCCCATCATCTCCCTTATCTTCTTCTGACATGTATACTTAACTGTTTGATATCATCTAGGATTTCTATTGGACATATCCCAACAATGTAGCAATGTTCCACCATGGAATACCAGATAACCTGGCTCTCCCCTCCCCCATCCACAGGGCATCTGGATAGGGGTGATGGTGGGCGTGCTTTCTTTGGAGCTGTGCCTCTCTAACCACCTATCTTTGTAGTAGTTAGTAGTTACTTTGCCTCTCTGTCAGCTCTTGTGCTTACTAGCACAATTTTGTGTCTGGTCTAGATTCTTGGAGGAAAAAAATACAACCTCACAATTTAAAAAAAATTTTGTTTGTTTGAAATCAGAGAGAGAGATAGAGGAGAGAGAGAAAATAGGTGTGCCAAGGCCTCCAACCACAGCAAATGAGCTCCAGACATATGTAGTACTGTGCATCTGGCTTTACGTGGCTACCAGGGAATGGACCCTAAGCTGTTAAGCATGGCAGGCAAGCACCCCAACAGCTGAGCCATCTCTCTAGCCTGACCTCACAATTTTTATCATTCTGCTTTAAACACATTTATTCTCCACCCCATCCCCATTTTTTCCTGAGAAATGGGTGAAAAGTGATGTTTGTCCCATTTTGTTTTGTTTTTTCCCTCAAAAAAGCCGATGAGTGCTGTGAAGATGTCTCAGTAATAAAGTGCTAGCCCCACAAGATGAATGCCTGATTTGGATCCCCAGACCTCACATAAAAACCAAATGCTGTAGCACTGGCATCTATAATCCCAGCATGCCTAGGGTAAGAAGGGAGGTAAAGACAGGAAAATCACTTGGAAACTTGTAGGCCGGCTAGCCCGAGTGGTGAACAATGAGCTACCCTGACTTAAACAAGGACCAACACCCTAAGTTGTCCTCTGACTTCCACATTCCTGAGGTGGCACACACGTACACACACGCTAGTGCAAGACCCTACCTCAAAAAAACAAACAAACAAAAAAGAACCTCCTATCTTATTAATTCATAATAATGGTCAGTGGGACAAATTGGTCCTTGCCTGTTTTTCTCTAGGTTTTTTTTTTTTAACTCCCCCCTTGCAAACACTGTGCTAGAGCTTGGGAAGAACAGAAACAGAGAAATGGAAATCGAAATGACTTAGGGGGAAAGAAATGGGAAGAGGAATTCCTAACGCTAGCACAGGAGGAAAGCATATTGCCACCTTTGTTATATATAACTTGAGACTGACTTGAAAGGCAATGCCAGGCACGTCCAAGAGGGAAGTTAGCCCAGACTGGGCCCTAGGCCAGCACTGCAGGGTGGGGCCAGAGGCCAGGCTGGGTGAGACCTGAGGTCTGGACAGGATGTGCTCACTCATGACGGAGGCACCAGGGGCTTCCAGTCTGGCAGGTGTAGCTCAGCAAAAGGGAATCCAGCCTGTATACAAGAGTCAGACATGCTTTCCATCCGGCATATATTGGCAGCTGTCTGCTTATTCATTGTTACTGTCTGTAGACAAACCTGGAGTGATACCAATTCCTTTCTTGTAATAATATAACTAATAATTGGCTGGAGGGATGGCTCAGCAGTTAAGGCATTTGCCTGCAAAGACTAATGATCTGAGTTCAATTACCCAGTGCCCACATAAAGCCAGATACACAAAAGTTGTGCATGCGTCTGGAATCTGTTTGCAGCCGCTGGAGGCTCTGGCACACCCATTCTCTCTTCTGTCTTCTCTGCTTGCAAATTTTAATAATAGTATATTCCTCTTAGGGCTTGTGTAAAAAAACTAATATAACTAATAATCAAGTAGCATTTTTGTGCAAGATGAAGTAATTGTTTTCCAGGCTGACCTGGAATTCACTATGTAGTCTCAGGGTGGCCTTGAACTCATGGCAATCCTCCTACCTCTGCCTCCTGAGTGCTGGGATTAAAGGCGTGCGCCATCAGGCCCGGCGATGAAGTAATTTTTAATTGTATTTTTCATTTTTGTAGTGAACTGGAACCTAGGGTCTTCTGCAAGCTAAATATGTGCCTTATTCTTGTCAGTTCTACTTAATCTTTGTAACAATCCTGAGAATTAAAGTTCTGACTGTGATTATCTAACCTTATTTGATATGAAGGAAAAATCAATTCAGGCTTCATTCTTTTGTTTGAATTTTTCCCCCCTTACCTAGAAAAATACAAGCCTTGTCCTTCTGGATTGAGAGAGCAACAATGTTTTACTTTAAAATATTCAGTAGATTAGATCATTTTATACTGCTTGGAACAGTCTGACCAAATAAATATTTTTATTCCTAGTATTAACATGTTTTTCTCCTCTAAATAAGACAATACTTGAGCCAATGAATCTTAATGAAAGATAACTATCAGGCCTGATGGTGCAGAGATGTAATTCCAGCTACTTTGGAGGCTGAGGTAGGGGGATCACAAGTTCAAGGCCTGTTTATAGCTACAGAGTTGGTTCAAGGCCAACCTGAGTAATTTAGTAAGACCCTGTCTCAAAATTAAAATAAATAAATGAGTAGATGAATGAATGAAGGGCTGGAGATGTAGCTCAGTGCTAGAGCACATACCTAGCATGAGTAAGGCCTTCAGTTCAATCCTCAGCACTGAAAAAAAAAAAAAGATAACTTCCTGCCAGGCATGGTGGTTGTGATGGCTTCAGTCAGATGCCCCTCCCATAAACTTATTTGTTTTGAATGCTTGGTTCCAGCTGGTGGCAATTTGGGAGGTGGAGCCTTGCTAGAGGAGGTGTTAGCCAGCTCCCAGAGTTCGGCTCACTCTCCTGCTGCTGCTTTCCAACCTGCTGTGGCAGAGGTGATGTCTAGCCCCTGCTCATGCCGTGTTTTGTCCTGCCATCATAAAGATTCCCTTTGAGACTATAAGCCAAATAAGCCCTTTCCTTCCATATAAGCTATTTTTGGTCAGGTGAGCAGCAAGAAGGTAACTGCAACAATGGTAAACATCTGTAATCCTGGCTCTTGGAAGGATGAGGCAAGGAATCACAAGTTTGGAGCCTGTCAGGAATGAAGAGAAGGAGGGAGATGAAATAAGACTGGGGTTGGGGACATGGAGTAACTCTTGCTGTGGTGTGAGGTGGGATATGGAACTTCCCGGCAGAGTAAATGATATGTAAATGTAGAGCATATTTTGACTTTTTAAAAAATGATCAGACGTCTCTTATGAAAACAAAATGATGGGCTAGAGAGATGGCTCAGCAGTTAAGGCGCTTGCCTGAAAACAACATGAGCATATCAACATTCAGGCTAGCAATTTGCAGGCCAAAATAGGATCAGCAGCACGAAGCTGGCCACTCCCTCCTAGGAGTGCCTAGATTAGGAGAGATTTCTGCGGGAAATTCAGGTGTGGATTAGAAGGATTTGGGGATTGGCGCTATTTGCCATTTCTACTTTTTTCTTTTGGTGTTGTATGTATCCGATAGATAGACCTTCCCCCTTTGTTTTAGTATGTTTTAGAACTGCTTGATTTAGATGCCGGAGGGCAAGAAGGAACAAAAATAGACTACTTGCAAATCAATTTAATCTTAGAAGCCATTTCCAAACAGGTGACTACTTTGCACTGTCTTTATAGATAGAAAGCCTGAATGTCAGAGAAACACCATCACTTGAACAGCCATTCAGCCTAAATACTGAGAATGCCTAGTGTCCAGCTCTGACAGCCACTGCTTCCTGAGTATGGCAGATATTCCTTACAATAGCACTTGATGGCAGGGATTATGAACCTCACTTAACAAGTGAAGACATTGAAATTTACAGAAATTAGATATTTTTGATAGCCATATGTTAGCAAATAGATGAACTAAAATTTGGTTCTTGACTTTTATAACAGTCAAGTGCATGGCTTTTCTTTCTACTGTAATACTTCCACCCACTCTAATACAGCCATATTTTCCCCACCTGTTTGGTTTTTTTTTTTTTACTAAATATGCATGGACATGGAAGAACAGTTATCCACAAGGTGAAGATACAAGTGTTCAAGTTTCACTTCACCCTCAGACACAGTGTCATGTTCCTGGAATCTGCTCTTCATTCTGCAGGCAGGCCATGAAGGCTCTGTGAAGCTTCCAGCGTGTGACACGTAGTCTTTTTCCGTTACATCCCTTTATGAGTCAGTCTTGCAAATAATACACCTCTTTAGAAAAAAGAACTCATCTATTCATTCAAAGAGGCATGCACAGCAATGGTCTTAAAGATATACATGCACTCTGCCCAACATGAGTTCATTAAATGAACATTTTGCCAGGCATGGTGGTTCATGCCTTTAATCCCAGCACTCAGGAAGCAGAGGTAGGAGAGTCGCTATGAGTTTGAGGCCAACCTGAGATTCCATGGTGAATTCCAGGTCAGCCTGTGCTAGAGACCCTACCTCATAAAAAACAAACAAACAAAAAATAGATTGTATCTGATTACTGGCCATTTGTCTTCCTTATTACATAATTTGCAAATAGAAAGTTATACACACCACAATTTTACCCATTACTAGCTTTTTATACAATTATGTACTCACTTATGTATAGCTTCTTTTTTGGGGGGGGTTTGAGGTAGGGTCTCACTCTAGCCCAGGCTGACCTGGAATTCACTACGTAGTCTCAGGGTGGCCTTGAACTCATGGTGATCCTCCTACCTCTGCCTCCCGAGTGCTGGGATTAAAGGCATGCGCCACCATGCCCGGCTTGTATAGCTTCTTTTGTACATTGTTATATAAAATATATCTTTTTAAAAAATGTCTTTATTATTTGTTTGCAAGCCAGGAGAGGTAGAGAGAAGAGAGACAGAGAATAGGTGTGACAGAACCTTAAGTCGCTGCAGACCAACTCCAGATGCATGCACACTTTATGCATCTGGCCTTATGTGTCTACTAGGGAATTGAACTCAGGTCCTTAGGCTTTTCAGGCAAGTGTCTTAACTACTAAGCCATCCCTCCAGCCCCATATAAAATACATCTTAAAGCCACAAAATTTTCATCAGATTTTGAAATAGTCTTTGTAGAATTTACTCAGATGTAAGGAGAGGTGATTTTATTATTTCAAACTATGTCATATTTAAGAGCTCACCTATTAGCTAATTTCATCAAGAAGTACTACTTACTGAAAACTTGTGTAAAAATCACACATCCCAAAGATAATTTCAAGCTCCTCTTATTACTGTATTAAGATTTATCGTCGGGCATGGTGGTGCATGCCTTTAATCCCAGCCCTCAGGAGGCAGAGGTAGGAAGATTGCTGTGAGTTCAAGACCATCCTGAAACTACAGAGTGAGTTCCAGATCAGACTGGGCTAGATCTAGCAAGACCCTACCTCAAAAAAAGAAAAACAATTATAAAATCTATGCTCTGGAAAATGCCAGTATTGTTGTAGTACTTATTAAAGTTGTTGACTGAATTTCATAACTATCTTTATGCCTTAACTATATATATAATAGAGAGAATGAATAAGCATGACAGGGCTCTAGCCATTGCAAAGGAACTCCAGATACATGTGCCGCCCTGTGCATCTGGCTTTACGTGGGTATTGGGGAATCAAACCTGGGTTGTTAGGTTTTGCAGCTAAGCACCTTAACCACTGAGCAATCTCTCCAGCCCTATTTGTTAAAATAATAGGAAAAGAAGTAGGGCTTAGTGGAAGTAAGTTAGATCTTTAGAAGCATGTCCTTGATGATTATAGTGGAGCCGGAGCCCTGTCCTGTCTCCTTCCCTTTGCATGCCAGAACCATGAAATAAATAGATCTCTTATACCACAAACTCTTGCCGAGGTGTACTGGTGCCACCACAGACCAAAGCAACAGGGCTAAGCGGCCATGTACTATGAAACAGTAGCAAAATTGTCCACATATATGAAAAATGTCATAATGAAAACTATTGCTTTGGAGCCCGGCATGGTGGCGTATGCCTTTAATTCCCTGCACTCAGGAGGCAGAGATAAGAGGATTGCTGGGAGTTTGAGGCCAGCCTCTGCTACAGTGAGACACTACCTAGAAAAAAACATTTATTTTTGGGTTTTTGGAGGTAGGGTCTCCCTCTGGCCCAGGCTGACCTGGAATTCACTATGTAGTCTCAGACTGACCTCCACAGCAATCCTCCTACCTCTGCCTCCCAAGTGCTGGGATTAAAGGCATTTGCGTCCACAGCCAGCAGAAAATATTATTTTTCAATTTCACTTTTATATGATTATCATTCCTGATAGTTAGCACAGTATTATTTTAGTAAATAACAAAGTTACATTTTATAATAATTTATTCTATGAATTATTCATATACTCTCTATGCTATGATCTGAATATCCCAGGGTGTCCCGCCCTTTGACATTGTGGCATGATGTTGTCATCCATAAATGGGTTGGCCCATATCATGGCTATCCTGGTATGTGTAAAGCCTATGGGCTGCAGGTTGGACACACCCGTATATATTACTTCAAAATTATTATGTTGAAATCCTACCCCATAGATGATAGTGTTAGGAAGTGAGGTCTTTAAGAGGTGATTAAATCACCTAACCACTAATTGGGTTGGTGTCATTATAAAAGAGACCTTAGAGAGAGACCTTGTCCCTTTATTCATGTCAGAACACAGCTGGAAGGCACTACCTATGATCTAGAACATGGGTCCTCACCAAACACCGAATCTGCCAGCACTCTGATCTTGGAATTCTCAGCCTCAGAACAGTGAGAAAGCTTTGTGGTTTTTTATTTTTGTTTGTTGAGGTAGGGTCTCCCTCTAGCCCAGGCTGATCTAGAATTTACTATGTAGTCTCAGGGTGGCCTTTAACTCACAGTGATCCTCCTACTTCTGCCTCCCGAGTGCTGGGATTAAAGGTGTGTGCCACCACACCTGTCTTTACAGCATTTTTGGTTTTTTTTTGTTTATCTTTGTGGTTTATAAGCTAAATGATTCAAGGTATTTTGTTATGACATCCAAAAACATATTAAAGAATGGTCCACTTATATATTATGGCATATCTATTTTTATCAATTCATATGAATTCTTTATATAATGTAAGTTAAAAGAGGACTGTTTTAAAAATAACCATTTAGTCACTATCTCTCAATTTACAGATTATGTTCTACTTACCAGAAAATAGGAGTCGATTATCTTTTGATATTCATTAGCTCATCTATGTTCAAAGAACATGTGGCAAATCAACAAAATAGTATGTGCCTGGCCCTGTCAGATATTCAATAAATGTCATTGGATGATAAAAATAAGTATTATGACAGAAGATGATTCCATCTATATTTCAGCAAGGTTCATGATTCTCTGGAGGCCTTCAGGAGGTGTCTAATATTCTCTTGCCTGACCTAAATAATGGGCGGTTCTTTTCCAAATTCTGTTATTTTTTTTCAAAGTAGGTTCTCCCTGTAGCCCAGGCTGACTTGGATCTCCCTCTGCTGGCCTTGAACTCACTGCAATCCTCCACCTCTGCCTCCCAAGTTTTTTCAGTTTTAGGTTTTGTTGTTTTTCTATTATCTAACATTACATTGTTTTATACTAATAATACTACTTTGAGACTGGGATTACAGATTTATGCCACCATAGCCAGATCTTTCATTACTATTAAAACATATTAACTGGAAAAAATTGGCACAGGCCTTTAATCCCAGCATTTGGGAGGCAGAGGTAGGAGAGTTCAAGGCCAACCTGAGATTACAGAGTGAGTTCCAGGTCAGCCTGGACTAGAGCAAGACCCTCCCTAGAAAAAAACAAAAACCAATAAACACCAAGAAACCCAAACATATTAACTATACAAATTGATGGGATTCACTGATGTTTTCACATGGGAATATGGCACTCGTTGATATTATCCATCCACCCCTGACCTTCCCTCTCTCCAATAACTTCTCAGCCCCTGGAAATTGTTCTTGTATTTTCCAGTCAACTTTGAAATGTTTTTTTTTAAGTTTCCACATACGATAGCAAACAGGTAATACTTGTCTTTCTTTCTTTATTCATTTGTTTATTTGCAAGCAGAGAGAGAGAGATGGAGAGAAGAGAGACAGAATCAGCATGCCATACAGCAAACTCCAGATGCATACACCATCTTGTGCATTTGGTTTTATGTGGGTACTAGAAAATTGAACCCTGGTCGTTATGATTTGCAGACAAACACCTTAATCTCTGAGCCATCTCTAGTCCCTTGTCTTTCTTTATCTAAGTTATTTTTAAAGTATTTATTTGAACCAAAAAATATTTATTTGAGAGAAAGGGAAAGAGAGTTGGAAAGTATGGGTGGAACAGAGCCTCTTGACATGCAAGCCAACTCCAGATACATGTGCCACTTTGTGCATCTGGTTGTACATGGATACTAGGGAATCAAATCTGGGCCAGTGGGCTTTGGAAGCAAGTGTCTTGAACTGCAGAGCCATCTCTCCAGTCCTCTTTATTTAACTTATTTTGCTTGCCATCATGTCTTCCAGTCAAACCCATTTTGCTACAAATGAGAGGATTTCATTCTTTATGGCTGAATAATAGCCCGTTGTGTAAATACATTTTGTATTCTTTGTCCATTCATCTGTTGATGGACAAGTAGGCTAATTCTACATCTTAGCTATGATTAGTGCTGCGATGAACATGGACGCACAGGTATTTGTTTTGTATGCTGACTCCATTTCCTTTGGATTTATACCTAGGAGTTGGAAAGCTGGACCAAATGGCATCCTCTTAAATCAAGTGTTCTTTCCCACTACAGGAGCATTCTTAAAAGATAAAACAGAAATACAAAATTCTACCTTCCAACCAACCAACTCTAGTGAGACTTGTAGTAACTTCTTAAAGAGACTTACAGAAAGCTTCATGAATTCTGCGCCTCTCAAGTTTAACCTTGCCTTTAATTTGATCTAGTATGCAATCTAAAGTAATTTCGTTCTGTAATTTATATGGCAAGCCTTGGGGCGGAGACCAGGTTTCAACTTGTACTTAACAGCTTATACTGTGCTTTCAATTCTTGGAAAATAATAATTAAGGTTAGGCATCAGGTGCTTGGCATAAAACCCTGACTCTTATTAACTGTGAGAGCTATTTTGGTATCTGTTGAAAGTGAGACATGATATGTTTTATGACTTCATCGAAGGAGTAACAAATGTATCCCATTCCTGAGATACATTGAAACTTAAAATACATAAATGAAGGCTGGAGAGATGGCTCAGAGGTTAAGGTGCCTGCCTGCAATGCCTAACAACCCAGGTTCGATTCCCCAGTACCCATGTAAAGCCAGATGCACAAAGTGGAGCATGCATGTGGAATTCCTTTGCAGCTACTAGAGGCCCTAGCATGCCCACTCTTTCTGTCTCTCTCTTCTCTCTCTAGCTCTCTCTCTGCTTAGAAATAAATAAAAATAATAAAAATCATATCTATATCTATATCTATCTATATATAAAACTTGAGGGAAAATGGCTCAGTAGATATAAGTGCTCGCTGCACAAGCATGAGTTTTAGAGTTGGATCCCCAGGATCCATAAATGTCCACCTTTGTAATTTTACATGATTATTCCACTATCATTTTTAATGCTCAAATATCAAATAACTTCCAAATACTTGAGCATGTACATGTACTTGCAATTCTATGTGCTTGGGGCACACTTATAGTTACAAGGTGGGTATTTATGTACTAGGATTAGTACCTGTACTAGGATTACAGGTACTCCCAGTACTCAGGAAGTGGATAGAGGGGGTCCCTGGAGCACACTGGCCAGCTAGACTAGCCAAATCAACAAGCCTGGGTTCAAATGAGAGACCCTGGCTTAGTAAATAAGGTGGAAAGTAAGAACAACCTCTCGATGTCAATCTCTGACCACCACATACAAGTACACCCACACACATGCAAACACACACACACACACACACACACACACACACACACACACACAAAAAGGCAAAACCTTGGAATATACTAGACCTTAAAAGGAGTAGCAGAGGCCAGCCTCTGCACCCTGGCCTGGCAGAGAGAACTGAGGGCAACCTAATTCTACCAAGAAGACCAGAAATGATAGCTGACTCCCTGGCAGGAGATGAACCAACCCTAACACATCAGCTAGGGCCCAGGTGAAACCCTAGAGGAATTGTCAAGATGGGCAAGAGTGCTGTTTCCACAGAGAACCTGACAACCTGCACCAGGGTAATGGAGACTGAGGACACTCAAAACATACCAAAGCAGAAATCCAGAAGCTGCTAAGAGTTCAACACTATAGTAGACTTAAAACACATCCACAATGGCTCAGGGAACTTTGCAGAAGAGGGGCAGAAAGATTGTAAGAGCCAAGGTGGGTGTGAATATCCAGAGACATTGCCCACACCCACAATAAGTGCTCTTCACACAACTGACAGCCCACAACCTATGGTGAATACCAGCAATCCCACTGAGGAGGGCTCGCAGGGAGGAAGGAAACAGTGGTACCAACACAGAATTTGTTCATACAAAATTTCTATTTAATAAAAAAGTAACAGAAGGTCCAATAAATTCCATGCTTTGTTTTGTAATTTTACATGATTATTCCAATACAGTTTTCAATGTTCAAATGTCAAATAACTTCCAAATACTTGAGCATGTACATGTACACTTGCAAGTTATGTGCTTGGGGCACACTTATAGTTACATTCTTATTGCTGGGACAAAAGCACCTGATGGGAGGATAGTTTTTATTTGGGCTTATAGTCGAGGGAAAGCAGCAGGAGAGGGGGCCGATCTCTGGAAACACTCCTTAGTTCTATCCCCCAACAACACACCTCCTCCAGAAAGTCTCCAACACCCAAATTACCATCAGCGGAGGACCAAACATTCAGAACACATCAGTTTATGGGGTACATCTGAATCAAACAACCACACACCCCCTTGCTTTGCCATTGTCATAAAAATATTGTTGATTTGCCTTTTGGATAATCAGCATGGGTACACTGTGTTTTTCAGAATTTAGAATGTTGAGTAGATTGTATGAACTTTGGTTCCAAACATAGACGCTCTAGGTAAGTAAGGTAGCAATGGCAGAAGCTACATACCAGCATCATCTACTTTGTGACCACCTCCAGAGGAAGAGAGCTGTGCCCAGTGTCTCCTGTCTTGTGTGGTAGGGCTCAGTTTCATATCTGAGCAGGAGAATTTTGACCAAGTATGATCTTGATTTGGGAACTGAGCAGTTGCTTTGTATGGTGGTTCCTAACTTCTTCAGTGGATTTCATTATTGACTCCCACACAGATTTAAAATGTAGGCCAGGTATGATGGTGCATGCCTTTAATCCCAGCACTCAGAAGAGATGGAGAATAGCTGGAGAGATGGATCACCTGTTAAAGGCACTTGCTTACAAAGCCTGTGGCCTGGGTTCAATTCTCCAGTACCCACATAAAGTCAGATGCACAGAGTGGCACATGCTTCTGGAGTTTATTTGCAATGGCAAGAGGCCCTGGCATGCCCATGCCTCTCTTTTTTTCTCTCTGCCTCTCTCCCTCTAATAGATAGATAGATAGATAGATAGATAGATAGATAGATAGATAGATAGATAGGAGGCTGAAGATGAGTTCAAGACCAACCTGGGACTACAGAGTGAGTTCCAGGTTAGCCTGGGCTTAAGTGCAAACCTACCTTGAAAAAACAAAAAATAGCCAGGTTTGGTAGTGCATGCCTTTAATCCCAGCACTCAGGAGGCAGAGGTAGGAGGATTACTGTGAGTTTGAGGCCACCCTGAGACTACATAGTGAGTTTCAGGTCAGCCTGGGCTGAGGGAGATTCTACCTCAAAGAACCAAAATATTAAAAAAAAAAAAACAAAATAAAAATATGAGGCTGTAGAGATGACTTCGTGGATAAGGCGTTTGCCTGCAAAGCAGAAGGACCTAAGTTCAATTCCCCAGTGCCCATGTAAAGCCAGATACACAAGGTGGCGCACATGTCTGGAGTTTGCAGTGGCTGGATGCCCTAGTGTGCCCATTCTCTCTCCCTGTCTGCCTTTCTCTCTCTCTCTCTCTCTCCCCCCCCCCAATAATATATACATATAAACCAGGCAAAGTGGCGTACGTCTTTAATCCCAGCACTCGGGAGGCAGAGGTAGGAGGATCGTCGTGAGTTCAAGGCCACCCTGAGACTATAGAGTGAATTCCAGTTCAGCGTGGACAAGAGCAAAACCCTACTTTGAAAAAAACAAAACAAAACAAAATGTGTACATATATACATATGATATAATTTTATTTATTTAAATGCCTGTGTGTGTGAGCATGTAAGGGTCTTGTGATGCTATAAATGAACACCCTTTGCACCACTTTACATGGGTGACTGGGAAATTGAACCCTGGGCCATCTAGCTCTGCAAGCAAGTGCCTTTTACTGAGCAATCTTTCCAGCCCCTCATGTGTTTTTTCCTAATTTTTGAAAATTGCACTGTCTAAAATGTTATTGTAAACTGGGCGTGGTGGAACACGCCTTTAATCCCAGTACTTGGGAGGCAGAGGTAGGAGGATCGCCATGAGTTCAAGGCCACCCTGAGACTCCATAGTGAATTCCAGGTCAGCCTGGGCTAGAGTGAGACCCTACCTCGAAAAACCAAAATAAAATAAAATAAAATAAAATAAAATAAAATGTTATTGTGCATGAGTGCATAAGTAAGATGCCCTTTGAGAATGGAGGTGTTTTTTTTTTTTTTACTTTATTGTCCATAATGAGTTACAACATTTAGTGGGCAAACAATGAGTTGTTATCCCCAATTCCCCACTGCCCTCCCCTCCCCCCTCCACTGGATAACCTCCTCCATGGGTCGTCTGGATCAGTCCTTGTGACAGGGGACCATGGATAGCCTAGTATTCAGCCAGGTTCTCCTGGCCATGCCTC
>PVHP010028843.1:10000-22821 GCA_004024765.1 Zapus hudsonius | reverse complement strand
TGGCTCAGTGGTTAAGGCACTTGCCTCCAGTGCCTAAGGCCCTGGGTTCAATTCCCCAGGACCCACATAAGCCAGACCCACAAGGTGGTGGCCCTGGTGCTCTCTCTCCCCCCCCTCTCTCTTTCTCTGATCTCTCTGCTTGAAAAATGAATAAAAAAAAATTAAAAAAAAAAAGAAAATGAATAAATAAAATATTTAAAATAAAATAAAATAATGGGTAAAAAGTACAATATAGAGCAGGGCGTGGTGGCACACACCTTTAGTCCCAGCACTCTGGTGGCAGAGGTAGGAAGATCTCCATGAGTTCAAAGCCAAGCTGAGACTAACTACACAGTGAATTCTAGGTCCTCCTGGGCTAGCGTGAGACCCCACCTTGAAAAACAAACAAACAAAAAAGTACAATATAGCAAATATATCATCAGTATCACCAGCAAGAATGATGTACTAAGCCAGGCATGGTGGTGCACTCCTGCAATCCCAGCATTTGGGGGATGGAAACAGGATGATCATAAGTCTAAGACCAACCTGGGCTACACAATCAACCCTTTTCTAACAAGGAAAAAAACAGAAATGTCCCTATTTAGCCAGATAGTGGCTCACACCTGTACTGAACCTGGGAGGCTGAGTATTCAGGAGGCTCACAAGTTCAAGGCCAGCCTAGGTCACATAGGAAGACCCTATTTCTTTTTTAAAATATTTTTTATTTATTTGCAATTAGAGAGAGAGAGAGAAAGACAGAGAGAGGAGAGAGAGAGAAAATGGGCACTCCAGGGCCTCCAGCCACTGCAAACAAACTCCAGATACATGCACCACTTTGTTCATCTGGCTTTACGTGGGTACTGGGGAATTAAATCCAGGTTGTTAGGCTTTGCAGGCAAGTGCTGAACCAATCAGCCATCTCTCCAGCCCAGAAGACCCTATTTCAAACAAAGCAAAGCACAACAAAACAACAAGAACAAAAAGAATCCCACGCATATATGATGACATTGCATAGCAGGATTCTGGACTCTACATCATCACACACGGGTCAGTAGCATGTAGCCCTCTGACGTGTCGCTAGGCTATAGCGTTTTTCAGCTCCATTATAATTCTTTTTTTAAAAAAATATTTATTTATTTTGCAAGGAGAGAGAGAGAGAGAGAGAGAGAGAGAGAGAGAGAGAGAGAGAGAGAGAGAGAGGCAGAGAGAATGGGCAAGCCAGGGCCTCCATCTGCTGTAAATGGATTCCACTTTGTGCATCTGGATTTATGTGGGCACTGGGGAATTGAACTCTGGTCGTTAGGCTCTTCAGACAAGCACCTAAGCCATTGAGCCATCTCTCCAGCCCAGCTCCGTTATAATTCTATGGGACCACTGTCATAATGCGGTCTGTTGGTTACTGGAATGTTATATGATACATGACCATATATATGCATATATGGAACACTATATAACATAAAGTTAGTGAACTGACTTTTCAAGCATAAAGAAAACACAACAAGAAGTTGAGTGAAAAAAGAAAAACCTAGTCTAGGAGTTCATCCCTAGAAGGCCAGTTATTTTATTTTCAGTGATTTGATTCTCCCAAACAGAAGTATTCTTTCTAGAGGTCTAAAGTAGGGTGTCTTGGGGGACAGCTGCTGCCCAACAGTGTGGCCCGCTGGTCAGTCCTCAGGCCTCCGCCTGTGCCAGCCTCATTAAGATGATGGCCCAGCTTGGACCCTCCTCTCCAAAGTCCTCTATGGCCTTTGATAAGGAGTAACCTTGATGCAGGCTGAGGAGGGACAGAGGGAAAGAGACATCAATATCCAGCAAGCCCAGGGTACCTTTTCTTTTTTTAAAATATTTTATTTATTCACTTTCAAGCAGAGAGAGAGAGAGAGAAAGAGAGAGAGAGAGAGAGAGAGAGAGAGAGAGAGAGAGAGAGAGAGAGAGAGAGAGAGATTGAGAGAGAATGCACCAGGGCCATCTGGGTCTGGCTTATGTAGGTCCTGGGGAATTAAACCCGGGGCCTTAGGCACTGGAGGCAAGTGCCTTAACCGCTGAGCCATCTCTCCAGCCTCAGGGTACCTTTTCTTCTAAACTGCCTTTGGTTCTTACAAAACTGTCACACAGTCATATCCCATCATCCACGAGGGATGTGTTCATGACCCCCAGCGTATGCTTACAACCACACACAGAACTGAACCCTATGGATACTATGTTTGTTTTCTGTACATCTTGATGAGAAAGTTTAATGTATAAATTAGGAACGGTAAGAGATAACGCTAATAATAAAATAGCAACAATTATCACAATATACTCAAATGAAAGTTGGCACTCTGGAACCATTGAAAACAGAAAATGGAGTGAATTGAGCAGTTCTTGGGACCAGCATGAGGATCTGAGTTCAGTCCCCAGCACCCATTTAAAAAGCTGGGTGAGGCTAAACATACCTCCAATGCCCATCCTGAGGGGGCTGGAGATAGGAGGACTGCCGGGGTCACTGGTCAGGTGATCTGACCAAAAAAAAAAAATTACCAGTTCCAGGTTCAGTGAGAGACTGTGTCCCAAGAAAATGAGTGGGAAGCAATAGAAGACATTCAACATTAGACTCTGGCGTTGGCATGACGCCCATGGGAGCACGTCTCTGCACACAAATGCATACGGTATCCGTCCACATTTCTCACATACGCCACACCAGAGAGACAGAGAGAGAGAGAGAGAAAGAGAAAGAGAGAGATAAAGAGAGAGTGAGAGAGAGAGAGAGACCATCTGCATATCAATATGGCCACTAGGTCACTAACGGGCAGGTAGCCTATACACAGAGGATACCTGGACAAAGAGACGGTGCCTGTCCTGGGTGCGACAAAGCAGAATGATGCCAGATTTCATCACATCTCATCAGCATAGGGCAGCATTGACATGTTTTGAATAATTTCTTTTTGGAATGTTCCATAAACTGTGGTCAACGGCAGCAGTTGACAGAGAGTGACCCATCCCACATCCTCTGGTGCTCTGCTGTATCCCATCTTGAGCGTGTCCCTGCCTGAAGTCTGTCCCCAACTCAGAATTGCCACTCTCAAGGGCAAGTTCACGCGTCCACACCTTATGTTTTATCTCCTCCCATTTCTGCATGTAGGTCCCATCCTCTCGTCCCCTCTCCTGGGACACTTCAGCCCCCCAACACCTGCGTCATAGAAAACCCACTTTGTGCAACGACTCCCAAGGAGTCACCTCCTCTCTTCTGGGGGGTGTTTCCAGCCAGCTTTGCTGGGAGTCACATGACCCATTCTGTATGCATGACAGACTCAGTAGCTCAAGGCCAGCCATGCACTGAAGCCCTTCCTCTGTCTGCAGTGTTCCCTGGAGGTCCTAGGGAATCCAGCCTGGGCTCAGCATCTGTTAGGAGGGATGACCCGAGTCAGGAGGGCACTTGCTGAGATTTCCAGGTTCTCTTTCCCTCACATGGACAATGGCAGAAATACAGTTTATTAAGAAAAAGAAGGAAGAGGCGCTCGTGAGAATGGAAGTGACAGAGAGCTGGGCCAGGTCAAAGGCTCACAAGTCCTTGTGTCCCCAGTGTACTGACCTCTCTAGGTCATTTACATAGTGTCCACCTTCTCTGCATTCAGGGGTGTTAATCTGCTCTATGTAACTCTGGTGGGAAGGAGTTTTCAGTCTTTGCCAACTTGCGTCTTTCATATGTTAATCTCGATTCTTTCTCATTCTGCCCTCTGCCCACATCCCCATGGGTAGAGAAGTCCCTGTGCTGCCCCTTTAAGGTAGAAATGGGGTGCAGCAGGTGGCAGGGTCCAGGTAACAGGAACATTCTAGAAGGGTACCTATTCAGCTCAGAGGTAGCTTAGTCTCTGTGGTGGCTTTTTAAGGTGTCACCTCAGTGTGGGGGAGAGCAAAGACTTGATTCGGAGGAAAGAGAAGGCACAGGAGATGTAGGTTTTGGGGTCAGACATTTAGACTTTGCAAAGGGTTGTCTACCTCAAGGGAGACCTAGGAGAAGGCTCATGGGACACAAAAGATACCCTGGTGAAACAGGGGAACAGGGGGATCCAGACCACTCGGCAGCCCTCACCCTGCTGGTCGTGTGGTTTAATTATGAGCTCATTCCTAGTGGAAGGGCTGATGACAATACCACTGGCTACATTTCACAGGCCCAACCTCACCCCAGCCTGGCCTTGAGGCTTCCAGGCCTCAGGGAACTCAGGGCACCTCAGGGACCTCACACCCTGCTCTGTGCTGCGGGGACCATGGGGCTCTCTTTTCGCAAGGGCTCAGCAGAAGCAAAATTAGGATTATGAAATGGGTTAGAGGCCGAGGAGGCCTATGGGAGTTAAGGGGAGGCCACTCAAGCCTGAGTTTTCTGTTGTCATTTGGTCCCTGGAGAGAGAACCACAGTCCATGGAAGTCTCCCTTCTAGAGCTCCTGGGCCCCAGCCTGTCTGTCTGTCTCACCCTTGACACTGAGAGAGGCCTAAAGAGCCCGCAGGCCACCCTGCGCCCGCACCTTGCCTCTGCCTTGTGACTGAGCTTAATTTAGGCCAAACGAAAACAGCTCCCAAAATAGATGCTGGAGAGGCAGCTGGGGCTGGGAAGCGCTGCGCAGAGAGAGAGAGAGAATGTGCAGGTGACTGGGGAGCCTACTTCTCCTCGGGGATTACATAACAGGGCCAGGAAACTGGGACCGGATGTCTTGCACGGCCTGCCTCTCCATCCCCTCCACACCCCAAATTAGCCAAACCTTCCAGACCACAAAGGAGCTGGGTGCAAGGTCACCCCTCAAAGCATCCCAGGGGGAGGCGATCATGCATGCCTAAGTGGTCACATGACTCTCCAAGGCTGGCTGAGAGCCTCAGAGGGGTCAGGTGACTTCTGGAAGGGTGGGTTTCATCTGACCCAAGGGATGGGTGCAGGAAGGAAGGGTCAGAGGAGGCATCTGGCAGCCTGGGTGGCCCTGGGCCATCCGGCCCTGGACCCTGCCTGCAGTGGCCTCTGGCTTTGTCATTTCCATATTGCCTCAGTGGGGGGGGGGGTCCTGTGAGGTGACAGAGACACCTCCTCCTCTATTCATCCTTCCATGGCTTCAGTGGTCATTTTATTGGAGGAAGAGCTTCTATGTCCCATCTGACAGTCACCCCTTGCCTTTCCTGGGATTCCCTCCTTCTCAGCTCTTGCACAGGTCCTTCCTCGGCCATCTTTTACACGTCATTGTCCCTTGGTTTCCACCTGTGAAGACAAGGCACACTTCTGCATCAAGAAATGGGGAAAGCCAAGAATAAAGGTAAGTGGACTTCAGGGCAGTCCAGGCCCTGGCAGGTGGACGCACCCCAGGGAGGGGCAGGTACAGTTCCCTAAAGAAGTGACTTGGGGGCTGGGGAGATGGCTTAGCGGTTAAGGCCCTTGCCTACAAAGCAGAAGGACCTGAGTTCGATTCCCTAGGACCCACATAAAGCCAGATGTACAAGGTGGCGCATGTGTCTGGAGTTCATTTGCAGTGGTTGGAGGCCCTGGTGTGCCCATTGTCTCTGTCTGCCTTTCTCTCGCTCTCAAATAAATAAATAAAATATTTATTGAAAAATGAAGTGAAGCCGAGCGTGGTGGTTCACGCCTTTAATCCCAGCACTCGAGAGGCAGAGTTAGGAGGATCACTGTGAGTTCAAGGCCACCCTGAGACTACACAGTGAATTCCAGGTCAGCCTGGACTAGAGCGAGACCCTACCTCGAAAAACCAAAAAAAAAAAAAAAAAACAAGTGACTTGGGAACTGAGGAGATTAAAGGTACTTCCACTGGAGCCCTGCTGATACACGTCAGATCCCCATCACAAAAACCAGACACAAAGCAGTACAGGCCTGGAGTAATGCTACCATTGGAACCAGGAGATCCCTGAAGTTCATGGGCCTCAGAGAAGGTGGAAGGAGAGGACTGACTCCCCAAGGTTGTTCTCTGACCTCCACATGCATATGTTGTGGGACATTCGTTTCCATATATCCACGCGCATGTATGCATCCAGACACAGATCAAACAAGAAGCAGAAGTGGGTTGGAGAGATGCCTCAGTGGTTAAAGGTGCTTGCTTGCAGAGCCTGATGCTCTGGGTTCAATTCCACGTAAAGCCAGATGCACAAAGTGCATGCATCTAGAGATCATTTGCAGTGACACTAAGCCCTGACATTCCCATTCCCATTCTCTCTCTCTCTCTCTCTCTCTCTCTCTCTCTCTCTCTCTCTCTCTCTCTCTCTCTTTGTTTCTCTAATTTTGGATTTTTGAGGCAGGGTCTCACTCTAGCCCAGGCTGACCTGGAATTCACTATGTAGTCTCAGGGTGGCCTTGACCTTACAGTGATCTTACTACCTCTGCTGGAATTAAAGGCATGTGCCACCACCCTGGCCTCTCTCTCTCTTTCTACTTGCAAATAAATAAATAAATAAAATAAAATAAATAAATCAGAAGTGACTTGTAAGAACAGACAGGAAGACTGAAAAGATTCTGGCCAGCTCGGGGGGAGGGTTGTAGACAGTTCAGGCCAAGGAGAATGAGCATGTGCAAAGGCTCAGAGACCAGACAGAGAGCATGCCTAAGGGATAAACCAGAAGCAGTGCAGAGTGGCTGGCAGACAGAGTCAGTCGGGGTGAAGATGATGAGGGATCAGATACCACATTGTGACAAAGAGCTTTGCAAGGCAGTGTGCACTTGAACTTGACAGCACTGAGGAGCAGCTGAAGCAGGGGGTTCTCAAAGCCTGAGCAGTAAGGTTGGAAAAGAACCAGCTCAGATTGACTGCAAGGGGAAGTCTGGGTCTGGGCCCAAAGGTGTGCTTCAAGAGGCCCTCCTGGTGGTTCTGATGTGTGTTCAGGCTTTCGGTCTCCTGAGGGAAAGGCCCAAGTACAGGGTAGGGCACAAGCAGCTTAGAAAGATCTTTCTGGCTAAGGGCAAGGTGGCAGGGCAGGGAAGAAGTGTACCTTGGGAACACCCAACACCCGGGCCAAGGTTAACAGCCGTTAGCTCTGGGAAGGGCTCAAAGTACCATCTTTGAGAAATGTTTGCAGGGTGATAGGATGCCTTTGATGAGCTTCTTCCTCCATTCAAAAAATTAAAATTTACTCGAGAGGCAGAAGTAGGAGGATCGCCATGAGTTCAAGGCTACCCTGAGACTACATAGTGAATTCCAGGTCAGCCTGGGCTAGAGTGAGACCCTACCTCGAAAGACCCTCCCCCCCCCAAAAAAAATTAAATTTTGTCTGATGACTGCATTTGGCCTGAACATAAATATACTCCAGGATGAGTCATGCTAAATTTTTCTTCTGATTTTGCAAGAATCAGAAACACTTTTGTGGACACCACTCCACCACCCCCACACCCCCACCTCCGCCGACACACACACATACACAAAGCACTGTGAGCCTAGTGGATAAATCAGCCATGAATGTTCAGGTGAGTCTTGGCAGGACCTGGTTACTGATGGCACTGGAGGAGCTGGGAGATGAGGCATGTGACTGATATCTAGCATCTGGCCCCAGTGTGATCACTGGGGTCTGGGTAGGTGGTGGTCCACTTAAGCAAAGGATAATAGGAAGAAGGAATTTACAGCATCTTCTCTATACAAGTTCAAGTGTGAGCTGCCGGAATGTCCAGGTGTCAGCTGGAGAAGCAGGGCAGGAGCTTGGAGGCAGATGTGTAGGTCATGGCTGTAAAGGGCTGGCTGAGGTCAGAACATAAGACAAGACTCCAATGAAGGAAACTGAGGGAAAATGGCATTTAAATGACAGGCCACAGAATAGCACAAGAGATGAGAAGGAATAGGAAGAAATGGGGTGGTAGAAGGAAAACCGGAAAAATTTGTAGGACTGATCAGAAGTGGGGAGCTCTCCAAGTGGAGGGTGGTGGCCAGATGTCAGCTGCTACAGAGCCCAGCACACAGGCAGTGAAATATGCCACCTGCGTTGGTCTTGTTGACCCATGGAGATGTGGAACCTTAGGAGCGGAGGCTCTTCCTTTGAGAGACTTGGAAAGGAGAGAGAGGGAGCGTGGTTAGTGGGGTTGTGGGGGTGTGGAGAGCATCTTATGTTGGTTCCCTGGGAAACAGATGCCGAGATGGGGGTTCGCAGGCAGGGGGGGTCTTGGGAGCACTCTTAGAGTGGAGGAAGCCGGGTAAATGGTGCCACCAGGGAGTGGGCTTGTGTAGAACAATAAGGAAGGCCTAGGCAGAGCTTACTGGAGCTGAGATCTGGGGTGGCCCTTCAGTCACCCCACCTGTGGACCATGCCTTTTCAGTTTCTGTATTTCCTGGTGTTCTGACATGGGGCGGGGGTGCTGATCCAGGAGAGACTGTCGGATCCCAAGGCTGGAAGTTCTTAGAGGTGGTGAATGACTCTCCTGTAAGTAGAGCGTTCTTGTTCAGAGCAGTTAATTCAAAGTCCACCCTAAGCATGTCGTCCTCATCAGGTACTGGCAATGAGGGAAAACCTGTACCCCCAAGATTCGGATTGAACAGAAGGACCCTGCATTATCGCCTGCTGATTCCAGTACAGATCACGACACAAGCTCTCGGTCCTGTTTCCTCCTCTCGCGTCTCCCCTTGAGGCCCTGTGTGGTATGCCTTCCATACTTACGGTACTCTCTTTTTGTTGGTGATGGGAATCGAACTCAGGACCTCATGCATGTTAAGCCCATCCTCTACCACTGGGCAACACTTCCACTGCCTCCTGTTTGTACGGATGTCAGAGTATAAAGAGTCTCTTTTCATGACTATCATTTCTGTGTCTATGTGACTTACTACACCAGACTCTCTCTCTGTGTATGTGTGGTGTGCGTATGTGTGTGTGTGGTGTGTATCAGTGTGTATGTGTGTATATATGTGTGTATGTATGTGTATGTGTGTGGTGTGTGTATGTATGTGGTGTGTATATGTCTGTGTGTGTGTGGTGTGTTTATGTGTGTATGTCTGTGTGTATGTGTGTGTGTGTGTGTGTGTGTGTGTGTGTGTGTGTGTGTGCTCTCAGGAACATGTGGAGGCCAACGGTCCATGTCAGGTATCTTTCCATTCGCTTTCCACCTCATCGATATTGTAAATCATCTATTGACTAACTTATTCGTTTGTGTGTACGGGCACGTCAGAGTCTCTTGCTGCAAACGTATGCCTGTCTGGCTCTATGTGGGTGGCTGGGGAGCTTCGTGAACCCCAGGCTGGCAGGCTTTGCAAGCAAGTGCCTTTAATCTCTGAGCCATCTTCCCAGACCCTCCATCTTATCTTTTGAGACAGGGTCACTCATTAAAATTAGAGCTCATTGATTGGGCTAAAGTAGCCAGCCAGCATGCCCTGGGGCTCCGCCTGTCTCAGCCCTGGGAACACAGGTTCATGCCATCCTGTCTGGTTTTATGTGAGTGCTGGGAAAATGAACTGAGATTCTCGTGGCAAGCACTATTCCCACTGAGCCAAGTCCCCGGTTGTCTTAAAATAGTCCATCACAAACAGTCAGTGGATGTGGCCCACCTTAGAGGCAGCTGCAACTGGCCATTCTCAGAAGGGACCCTGCTGGGAGCCATCAGGAACGGACGCAAAAATGCCTCTGCCCAGAAGGGGGCACCTGTGGGCACATCACAACATCCTCTATAGAAAACCTTTCAAGATGAAGCTGCCTGGAAGTGCCCCATAGGGAGGGATCAGAGATGCAGAAGAAGGAAAGGAAGAAGTGATTGCCTGAGTGAGGGCAGAAAGGAAAAGCCTGAGGCCAAGAAGAGAGAGAAGCCGTGGTCTTTTCCCTAATTGTGGGAGAATCCAAGTAGTTCTTACCTAGACCTCCTTTAAATATTTTTTGCAAGCACAGAGATATAGAGAGAAGAGATACAGAGAGAATGGGCATGCCAGGGCTTCTAGCCGCTGCAAACAAACTCTAGATGCATGCATCACTTTGTGCATCTGGCTTTATGTGGGTACTGGGGAATCAAACCCATGTCCTTAGTCTTTGCAGGGAAGTGCCTTAACCACTGAGCCATCTCTTCAGCCCTGCTGCTCTTTTTTATTCCCCTGAAAAGTGGAAAGGACTAACAGAGAGGTGGGGCGTTTATTGAGGCTGGGGAAGGTTTCCCAGCAGTGGAGGGCAACAGAAGGCCAGAAGTCAGATTCTTCTGTGAAGCAGCTGTGGTGGAGGTAAGGGTGGTGCCGAGCTGGCAGTTGAAATCACAGGTTGAGGAGTCTGGAGTAGAGGAAGGAGGCAATTCGGGGAGGAAATGGCACAGACTGGTGGATTTGATGAGGCTGAGAAACTTCTGGAGTGAGAAGAGAATGAATGGCGGAAGCTGGAAGGAGGGAGCTAGAAGTCCCATGCTCTGCAGGCACTCTACAACTGAGCTATATCCCCAGACAACCAGAGAGCATCGAGGAGCAGATAACAAAGGCTTGACAGAGGTCAACCACCATCAGCTCATCTACTGGGCTTCACATACTAACCAGCAGAACTGGTTTAGTTCTCTAACCTAACTAGAGCCTGATATGGTTTGAATTCTGAAACCTCAGGCCTACAGTTTGAATGTGGGTTCACTGTGCTTTCAGGGCTGGGGGCG
The DNA here is from genome assembly GCA_004024765.1 of Zapus hudsonius. Lineage (NCBI taxonomy): Eukaryota > Metazoa > Chordata > Mammalia > Rodentia > Dipodidae > Zapus > Zapus hudsonius. Next base: position 12,286 of record PVHP010028843.1, on the reverse strand, counting down.
CAGTGTGGTCTTTAGCAGGTGTGGTCCAGCTAGTAGAAGCAGGTCACAAGGGAGGGAGCCTCTAGGGAGGGTCATGCCTACTCCTGGCTCTAGCTTCGCTCTCTCTGCTTCATGGTCTGCCGCGATGTGAACAGGCCCTGCCACATGGGATGTGCACCATGAAGCCTCTCCGTCATGCCTTCCCTGCTATGATGGATGGAAGCCCTCAGAAACCGTGAGCCACAATCAACCTTTCCTCCCGGAAGTTGTCTCTGTCAGCCATTTTGTCACAGTGTCGTGAAAAGTAACTCACAGAAAACACTCATATAGAAGACAGATCCGTGTTTCCATTCCTCGGCTTTCCCTTCCTGCACCTCACACCCTAAACAGTTGCTGATGCCCCCCCCAAAGTAGACAGAGAATCTATGGCCTCAAATTCATTCTTTTTCCGGTGTCTCTGGCAAGACATGGCCTGTCTGAACACTTTGGTTGTGGGTCCCCAGATAGCCCAGCAGAGGAGTGGTCAATGGTAGCTGACCTTATATCGGGCATTAACCTGCCACCAGGTCACTCATCCCTCTTTCCTGGAGCTACAGAGGATATGACTCCCTTAAGTCTTCACCAGCTCTCAGGCTGCTTTGAGAAATTATCACTCAAGTAGTTACCGCATCCAAAGGAAGATGGATCGCAAGCTCCAAGATGGTCTTCCCTGGTCTTAGCAGGCACCTTCCTAACAAGCCCCCTGCCCAGGTAGGGATGCTTGGTGAGGCTCAGAGAAAGAGAGCAAAAAGGCTTAGGAAGGGCAAACTCATCTTTCTTCCTCTGAGATCTCAAAGAAGCCTGGCCTCTTCCCTGGACCTTCCCTTGGTTCCTTACATTTCTTGTTTCTGTGATATGTTAGCTGACAAAATCGACTCAATAAAGGGTTCATTTTAGCTTAAAGTTCCGAGTCACAGTCCATCATGGTGGGGAGGGCTTGGTGACAGGAGCTTGAGGCAGCTGCTCACATTCAGCCCACAGTGAGGAAGCAGACAGATAAACGCTACTGCTCAGCCAGCTCGCTCCTGTTTATATAGTCCATGACCCCAGCCCACAGAGCGGAGGCTCCACCAGTGAGGAGTGGTCTGTCTTCCCACCTCAGTTAACCCAATCCCTCAGGGGCCAGCCCTCTTCCACTTTGCAGTTTATACTTGCTGTTTTTTTTTTGGGGGGGGGCTTAATGACTTGGATACCTTCATTCCTCCACCAGGAGGTACCATGACCACCACACAATCAGATGTGAGGACTTGGGGCTCAGGCAGGCCCTGAAGTCCTTGGTGAATGAGTGACAGTTTCTATCAAAGAACTGAGGATGAACTTGAGGTACAAAGTCTCCAGGATTCATTGGAAACATCTCTCCACTATGAAATGGTCCTGAGTTCTAGTCTGACACGACCATGACCTTAACCTTAACCATAACCCGTGACAACACATGGCTTTCTACTTGCTATTTGTTAATTCCTTTACTTTAGTGTGTCTTTTACATCAGGTTGTCTTATTTTACTGTTGATTAAGTAAATGCTGGCCATTCCTATTAAACCACAAATGCAAATGTGTTTCATATATCTTCGTGATAATCCCCAGAGCCTGGACCATGCTTTGCACATGGTTAGGCTCTTGGATGTTTATTTGATTTTTTAAAAAAGTATTTTCATTTATTTATTTGCAAGGAGAGAGAGAGAGAGAGAGAGAGAGAGAGAGAGAGAGAGAGAGAGAGAAGAGAATGGGCATGCCAGGACCTCTAGCCGCTGCAAACGAACTCCAGATGCATGCACCACTGGCTTTATGTGGGTACCAGGGAATTGAACTCGGATCATTAGGCTTTGCAGGCAAGCATCTTATTAACTGCTAAGACATCTCTCCAGCCCCTGCTCTTGGAGGTTTAAATGACAGCTTCTCCACTCACCTCCCCCAGAAGAACAGCTAGATTATGATCACGCTTTTTCTAATGTCACTCTGAGAGAGCAGCAAAAGAGCCAGGCAGCCCCAGAGGTTGGTGGCTTCTGACCTGAAGACAACCCAAGGACTGTCAATTGAAAGAGTGAATGAAGGAGTGGATGAGACACAGGGAATTGTCCAAGAGGAAGGACCCAAAATGTCCTGTGATCATTGCAGCAGGGAACTGTGAATCAAAGAGACAGAAAGGGATGTTTGTGTCCACAGGCCTCAAAGGGAAGCGAGATTTGAAGGCAGCTTAGGATATCTAAGTGTGGAATATAAGAACATGAGCTTTAGAATGCAACTGAAGGAGCTGGGTTCAATTCACTC
>PVHP010028843.1:0-5000 GCA_004024765.1 Zapus hudsonius | reverse complement strand
AAGAGGAGAGTGCGAGCAGGCAGACCCTTGAACTGGTCCAGAATTGGAGTTACACCCAAGGGCTGAAGCGTAAGGATAAGGTGGGGGGGGGTGAAGATGTTGACAGATGAATAGTAAAATGATAGTTAGGAAAGGAAAGGAAAAAGGAAAGCGTTCAGGAGGAGGTGAAAGATAGGTGTGTTGGGAATAATTAGTAGAAACAAGAGATTATGGTCAAAATCCATGGCTGCTGGAATTAGGTATTTTATAGATGGGGTTGTGTATTAGTCAGGGTTCTCTAGAGGAAACAGAGTTGATAGAACGGATTGTAGACAGTCCAATAATAGCAGTCTGCAGGCCCACAGGTGAAGGAACCAGTAGCTGTTCAGTCCACATGGCTGGAGGCCTCAGCATTCCCAATCCAGCCAGAAGGCCTGATGGCTCCCTGGGGAACGGCTGCTCTTCAGTCCACAATATGAGGCTGAGGAAACTGGGTTCCGATGTCCAGGAAGGGTAGGAGAGCAGAATGTGAGAGCAAGTCACAAACAAGCACCAGCAACCAGGGGAGGGAGGAAGAGAGGTTCCCTTCCCCTCAAGCTTCCTTCTATCCAGTCCCCTTCTGGAAGGCCCACCCACTGGGTGGGGGAGGGAAGGACTCACTCTGGAGAAGGGACCTCCTCCTTTGTCAATCCTTTCTGTTGGCAAGCTCAGAGAATCACCCAAAGTTACTGTAGATTATTAAACAGGTCAAGTTGAAAATAGACTTAACCATCACAGGTTGTTTGTAGTGATATCTACCCAAATAAGTGGTCATGGAAAGTTCACTGGAAGGGAGAGAAGGGAAGATATTGGGGGGTCAGTCCACAGAGATGGAAAGGAGATTATGTATGGTTGTCAAGGACTAATACAGACAGCCCACAGAGGAGGATATACAACTGATCAGGGATGGGGAGGGGGGGAATTGGGGAATTCGGGATAACAACGCATGGTTTGCCCACTAAATAATGTAACACATTATGGACAATAAATATATATTAAAAAAAAAAAAAAGAATGGGGGAGAGTTGCTAATGCATCTTGGGCTTCCTTGAGGGTGAGGGATCCATTCCATAACCAGTAGTGGTAATGGGTGTGCTATATGCCTCTGGATTGCATATTAGGAGTTAATTTTACAGTGTGTGAGTTGTAGCTCAGTTTTTATTAGGAATGAAAGAAAACATGCGGGGCGGGAGGGGGAACTGTTTTAGTCAGCTTTCTCAAAGTGCACACTGGAAAGGTTTCAGAGGGAGAGAAAGAATGAAAGTCTGACTCTGGGCAGAGAAGGGAGGCCAGGCAGGGAAGCAGTGGGAGATGACCTGCACAGGAAGACCGGAAGGCTGAGTGGGGCCCAAGCGTTCCAGGAGCATCTGATGGACTCTCAGAAGTAGCAACAAGTCACCTCTGCATTTTTAAAAATATTTATTTATTTGTAAGAAGAGAGAGAGAGAGAGAGAGAGAGAGAGAGAGAGAGAGAGAGAGAGAGAGAGAGAGAAAACCAGGGCCTCCAGCCACTGCAAACAAACTGCAGATGCATGTGCCACTTTGTGCATCTGGCATTATGTGGGTGCTGGGGAATCAAACCTGGGTTGTCAGGTTTTGCAGGCACACTCTCTTTAACCACTGAGCCATCTGTCCATTCCTCTTTCATGCTTTTTTTTTGTATGATTTTTTTGAGGTAGGGTTTCACTCTAGCCCAGGCTGACCTGGAATTCACTATGTAGCCTCAGGGTGGCCTTGAACTCACGGCATTCCTCCTACCTCTGCCTCCTGAGTGCTGGGATTAAAGGCATGCACCACACCTGGCTTTTTCATGCATTTTTGCTGAGCATCTATGACTTCTGGGCATGATGCTTGGGATGTAAGTGTGGTGGTTTGAATGTAAAATGTCCCTCATAGACTCAAGTGTTTGTGATTAAGCCTCATGCTTAGTCCCCAGCTGGTGGAGCCTTTGGGAGGTGGAGCCTTGCTGGAGGAGGTGTGTGTGCGTGCATGGGTGCGTGCGTGTAGCTGGGGGTGGGCCTTGAGGCCTCACTAGGTGTTTACTGCTCACTCTCCCTACTTGCCTCCTTGCTGCTGTGGCAATGTGATCCCCAGCTGTCTGCTCCTGCCAGGCTCTCCCCACCATGATGAAAGTACCCCTCAAAACTGTAAGCTTGGAAATAAACCCTTTTCTTCCATGAGCTGCTTCTAGTTGTGTGTTTTGTCCCAGCAACGAGAAGGTAACTGTTACAGTGGGAGACAGACTCAGTGCTCTCTTTGAGGGCTTGTGTCGGGAGGATGAAAGACTACCACTACATTGGGTGCTGGAGAGATGGGTTAGTGGTTAAGGCACTTGCCTGCAAAGCAGAAGGACAGGAGTTGGATTCCCCAGCGCCCACATAAAGCCAGATGCACAAGGTGGCACATGCATCTGCAGTTTGTTTGCAGTGGCTGGAGGCCCTGGCATGCCCATGCTCTCTCTCTCTCTCTCTCTCTCTCTCTCTCTCTCTCTCTGTGTGTGTGTGTGTCTGTGTGTGTGTGTGTGTGTGTCTGTCTGTCTCTTTCACTCTCTCAAATAAATGAATAAATAAACTAACTTGTAAACATGTAAGAATAATAAGTGTCTTGATTGGTTTGCTCATTACCGTGATAAAATGCCTGACAGAAACTACTTAAGGCAAGTTTTGCTATCTTGGCTCACTGTTTCATTGACTACGGTCCATCACGCAGGGATGGTGTGATAGAGTGGCTTGATTTGTGCCAGCGGGAGTTTGCAGCTGCTTCTCACATCTTGGCAGATCAGGAAAATGTGTCAGCAGATAGAACCTTTAAGGTCCTCCCTCCTCTGCCCTCCCCAGTCACTGACTTCTACTAACTAGGACATATGTCCCAAAAGTTCCAGAATGCCCCCATTCTGTGGACCAGCTGTAGACCAGACATTTACATAAACCTGTAGGGGACATTTCAGATTCAAATAATTAACAACAGGGAAAGGGGTAACAGGAATCTAATCATACCTGGGGGGGGGGTCAGAGCAAGTTTCTCTGACTAAGTGGCCCTCCAGTTACCTAGCAGTGCACGCCCAACACACACACACATCACACTCACACCACACACCCCACACCACACACACCCCAGATCCTGGATTTCTCCTGACCTCTGAGAAGACAGAACCTTTGGAAAGGCTATGGCAGAATGCCTTTCACCTGACCTTTGCTTCTTATTCTAATCAGAGCCCTACATATGCCCTGCTGGAGGAGTAGGGCTCCAGCCCAGGTGCCCCTTCCACCTGCTCAGGGTTGAGGCAGGCTGCTCCTTCCCTCCCCACAGCTCTGGCCCCAGCTTCTCCAGAGTCTATTATTTTGGGAGCATGCTGTCTCAGCACACTGTAAAGTGCAGCCAGCCGCTCCCTCTGTCCCCATCTGGCCTTTCAGAGCTGGCCTCGGGACAGCGGCCCTACCCCCTCTTGTGAAGCAGCATTGGGCCACGCTGTCCAACTGTATCCACCTTCCGGATGGCCTGGTGCCAGTGGAGACAGGTGGCGGAAGAACTGGGGACAGGAGAGGCAGAGTGGTTTGAGGGACACAGCCCAACCAAAACTGCAGCCCTCCCCATGCCTGATCCTGGGGTCATCACCCCCCTTCAACATACCTGGAGTTATCCATAAAGCCCAAGGCATAGAACTTGTGTTGCCTGGCATTTGTATATACTTCCTCAAAGCCTGCAGCCAGGACAAGAGAGACAACAAAACCCTGTCCTGCCAGTAGGGGCCTCAGCCAGGACTGCAAACAGAGTGGAGCTTGGAGCAGGCCCAGACCTTCCCAAAGCACATGTCTGGTGGTGAACTAGCTGCTTGGAGTCGATCCTCCTCCTCTGCCCACCAGTAGGCTCTGGGGTGGAGCCTGCCAGAGAAGGAAGCACTCCCAAAGGGCCATACCACACCACCCAGAGAGACTCCTTTCCTTCCAGATGCCCACGAGCCGGACAATGAGGCTGGCTGCAACAGCCCTGTGGTTGAGCCTGGTGATGGTGGTTGCCAAAGACACAGAACACAGCGACCAGTGTGTCCTCGAAGCCTTGCCGATGAATGACGCAGCGATATGCAAGTAAGCAGGGCAGGCTGGGTGCAGCGAGCACAGTGGTTTAGCTGGGTTTGGGGGTGACAGGCAGAAAATATTGGTCAGTCTGGACAGCACCTTCAGAGAGGGGTGGTACGGAGTGGAGGACATTGTAGAAATAGTTGGCCTTCTAAGCCTGCCCAGAACATTGCTCCTTGCAGGTATCCTCCCCCAAACTGGCATTTCCATGAAAAATGGCAGTTGAAAGAAACATTTGTAATCAGAGACTCCTTGTGTGAGCGATTTTTTTTTCCCTTCAGTTAATAGGCTCAGATGTTGTTTGGCCAGGTGTAGCCCCAGATAAAGCTGAGCTTGCTTTTTTCTTTCAAGAGCGTAGGGTTCCTCCACTGTGGGGTCACCTGCTAGGGACTCCAGAGCTCCACCCTCTCCTCACACGCTGAGGCTCAGAATGGCAAGTATTCATTTTCCAAGACTCCTGGGTCACCCTCGGCCTTGCCTGGCCACTTTGCTGTCACACTTGTTGCAGATCAGTGGTTGAAGGAGGCAACGTCCACTGAGTCCCTCTCAGAAATGGGAAACTTTTAAAGTTTCATCTAGACTAATCAGTAGGTATCTTCCTTAAAATGTTATACAGGTGCTGGGGATATGGCTCAGTGGTTAAAGGCACTTGCTCGCAAAGCCTGCAGATCTGATTTCTATTCCCTAAATTGGTAAAGCAGGAGGCAAAATGTAAAGTGAGTCTGTTATCTCCAGGCACCTACTACAATGAGAGGTGGAGCCCCGAGATTTCAAAGCTTGGGCCAGCTGGACTGACATTCCTTTAAGTGACAAGACTCTTGTCTCAAAGCAGGTGGACAGAGCACAGACACCTGAGGTTGCTCTCTGACCTCCACATGGTCACCATGGCACACACACACACACACAC
>PVHP010028842.1:0-23090 GCA_004024765.1 Zapus hudsonius | reverse complement strand
CAAGACTTTCTTATACAATGTATCTAATCAGGGACAGTAAATATGGTGGGAGAAAAGGGAACCCAAAGCATTGAGGTAGAAGCAACAAGCCAATGTTGTGACTTTTTGAAACTCAATGATACAAATTTAAAATTTGGAGCCACTGATTTTAAGATATGACTCAAGAGAATTTGGGGTTTGATAATAGTAACTTCCATTTTTCCAATGATTTCTGGTCATGCTCAAGAAAATTCCTTTTGTAATGGGGATGATAATAGATGTAAACTCTGACAGGTAGCCACGCTTAAAATGAAACCTTTAAAGAATCATCATGGCAAATAGATCTTTCTGTCCAAAGATTACTTAATGCTACTGTGCATTTAAGCCTATCTTTTTCTTGATAAATAAAAGTTTTATTTATATTGGTTGAGTAACCGTACTTTCCATGTCTTAATTAGAATGACCTCTCCGAGGGAAAAAATTCTCACCCTCCTTAAGACTCTTCCTGAAGCTCCATATTTATAGGAATATGTATCTTTTTATGTGTATTTATATGCATATGCATCTTTTTTGTATCTGTATATTTAATAGCCTCTACAAAGATAAGGTTTTGCTTAGGTTTTCAGTTTTTGTAATGTATAATTTAATACTATTAAAATTATTTTCTTCCTTTGTGTTATTTATCCCATTTGTAATCAATTACTCTTTAAATCTTTAGATACACAATGATTCAAATCAAACTTAATTACACACACACACACACAATCAAGCAAAAAGAAAGCTACACAGAAAAGCATCCTAATTACAAGATATTATAAATATCTTCAGGTTATGTCATTTCTGCTTCAGAAAAAACTGCACTTTAATAAAATGTCAATAACACAATCTACTGACAAATATTTCAAGTACAAATGAAATAATGCCAAAGAAAAGAATGTATTTGGAGTTTTTTGAGAATAAGGCTTTAAAACATCTGAGACATTATTATTTATAAATAAATCTTATTTTCTAACCTTTAATTAAGTATCTACTGTATTGGCAAGGTAGTTGCTAAATTCTTTACAGAACCCCTTTGTATTTAATCTTCAAAAATCTGAAATATAAGTCCAATATTGGTTCTTTTTTACTGAGAAGTAAATGAAGCTGAGATAATTTGAATAATTTGTCCAAGGACATACTCTAAGTGAATTTTATATGCAGTAATTGAACTCAGGCCAAGATAATTTTGGAGAAAAAATTGTTAAATGTCAAATAAATGTTTCCCCACTTTGGATACCTAGAGGAAATCAGCCATGTTATTACCTTAATGCATCTTAGAGCATTAAGTACATTGAAACAAAACTTCACAAAGATGATTTTTGAAGATGATATAACAATATACGATTGATTTAAAAACCAGTATTAACTATAAATATTAAATTATTAATTATTACAGATGATATCCAGATACGGTCAAACTAGGCAAATGGTAGGTACATAATTGATAGAATTGATTGAATTTTAGGAAATTCTACAGTGATTTATTCTACATATCAAGTAGCAGCATGGTTATTTGGTTTCTATTTTATTTGGTACTAGGAGAGCTATCTGTTTTTCATTCCTCCAGGAATTCCAAACTCAGGCTGTGTTCTTGTGACAGTTCTGGTTGCTAGGAGAGAATTCTTCATCACTTGGAGTTCACTTCCCCTCTCCAAATTTAGTTGACTCATGTTCACTCCTTCAGCACAATGTCTCCTGGGAAACTTACATGTTTCCACTCTGAGTTAATTGTTTTGGAACATCAGGATTTACGGCCTAAACCATAGAAATGAATACTCACAGTTCTTTCAGGCGTTGTGACATGGTGAGAACACTGTTTCCAAGCAGCAAATCAGAATTGTTTTATGTTTCTTGTATCAATTCAGGTAATGGTGACATCAAACTGGCTGCGAAGATGGCTTCCCTCTCATTATCAATAGGAGACACATCTTTATTCTACTTCATGACATAGGAAAGTTTTACACTTACGTTGAAACTTTCAGCGCATCTTCATAGCCTTATATTGGGAACCTTGTCAGCAATCCTGAAGAATCACTGAGCATCAGTAACTCCAGCCACTATTCAAAGCACCTTGCTAGAAAGGCTGCAGAAATAGAGACAGAGAGGGAACAGTGACCAGGGTATTTCAGTCTACTTTTGTTGGATACAACAGAATACCTGAAGCTTGATCATCTACAAAGGAAACAGTTGGTATTTTGGCTCCCAATTCTGGAAGTAAAAGAGCATGGTTTTGGCAGGCTACCATTGAAGACTTTAAACAGCTTCAGCTATTGGCTGAAAATGGTAACAGACACAAAGGCCATCAATCTCTCGATATTGCATCTCCATTGAAAATCACTAATCCATTCACAAATCTGGATTCCTCATGAACCCAAATACTTATAAGAGACTTCACTAATTATCCATATTGATAATTTGAGGCTGAAGCCTGAAGGTGTTTGGTGGGGACAGATCACACATCAATCATGACATAGGGTAGGGGAAAAACAAGTGTACAATGACACACATGACACATACCTGGAATTACTCCTTGCATGAGAAATGGGCATTATCTTATCTAAGGAAGTGATGCCGAAGGAAGGCAGTCTGCGTTAAGTCTTCAAGGTATGGCATAAGAAAGAAAACCGGAAGAAAAGAGCATCCAGGGCAGAAAGAACGGAATGTCAATGGCAGGAAATCAAAGAAAGCTTTCCACCTTCGGGAAGAGCAAGTGTTCAGTGTAGCACACATGATGCTGAGCTGACATCAATGCCTCACTCCTTCCTCTACACCGTTGACACTGGGTGCCTGATGGGCTATTGCTCCAGTGTATGGGGAGGAAAATAGAATATAAGCGGATGAATCAATCCACTGCATTGTGTTAGTGGTTCAGATTTTAGAATTCAAAAATCCCTCAAGAAGATGTAAATCTAATACATATGAATGAGATATAATGTAAATGATCATGGATTTATTTATTCATTCATGCATGGAACAGATGTTTGTTAAGGTTCCATCATATATTAGGAACTGGGCCAGTGTAGTGATGTAATGATGGTTCAGCTACATCCTGGGCATATAAAATATTTTTATATAAATTATATCTTTATTATCCATATTTATATACACTCAATGAACAAATAATGTGTTGGTGTCCCCAGATCCCCGATTTCCCTCCTCCCTGTCCCCAATCAGCTGGGTATCCTCCTTCATGGGCAAACTGGATCAGTCCATGGGGTAGGAGGTTATGAATAGCCTAGGAGTCAACCAGTTCCACCCCCTTTTACATGTTGTTACTGAGGGGGCAATGTCTCTGGATATTCTCCCCCACCTCTTACACTCTTTCTCTTACACTCTTTCTGCCCCCTCTTCCACTCAGTTCTTTGAGTCATGGTGGGTGAGTTTTAAGTCTGCTTTATTGTTGAGATCTTAAGAGTCTCTGGACTTTTGCTTTGGGTTGTGTTGGGCATCGTTGGTGTCTGTTTCCATTGACCTTTCATGGGTTATCTGACTTGCTATGGTGGTAGATCTCTTGTTTATCTCTCCACTTTCTCATAGGTTTCCTTTGAAGGACTTCCTTTCCCTGCCCCAAATCAACATCTTGAAGAAGACAGAACCATAAATAGGATTAAAGCATGAACAGATGAATTTGCCTTCGGTAAAAGAATACTTTTCTCAAATGGAAGATAGAAACAGAAAGATGTCATAAGTGCTGGCAGGCGAGGATATTCATGCGGGAAGTCATCCTTTTCTCAGCAGATTAGGCAGCAGAATCATTTCTCTAACTAGTGACACAGTTTTCCTACCTTGAGTTCCCACTGTCAGCCATATTATGAACCTACTGATGTACTTAAGATGCTGGTAAGGTTTTCCAATCATTCCTGATAGTATTAATGAAATTATTCCATTAAGGTACCATTTAGGCTAATGCTTTATTGAATTAATTTATTGAGATTAAGTCTGATTACTTAGGTATCATGATAATCACCCCAAAAGCATTTGAATAAAAAACCAATTAATTTAATGAACTCTTTATTTACTTTTGCATTCTAGAGGTAATGAAAGAATCAGTTTGATCCATGATTACAGACATGCCAACTTCAACTGTCAGTAAGGATAAAACAACCATGGAGAACAGAGCCTCTATAAGCTATCTCTAGAGAGACTATTCTAAAACTATGATCAGATAATTGACATCTCAAATCTTAAAACAGGCATGCAGAGTCATGTGTCATACCTATTTTACATTTAGATTAATTCTTACTCTAAAGTATTTCTACATGAGATAAGAGTTTTGAAATAATTTTGCAATTGAGCTCATTTTGATGTTCCTTATGCACGAGATCACTTTCCTCTCTCCAAGAGCTGTATATATCACCAACAGCTGTCCACGAAGTGGTGCACTGATCAAGGACCCCTCCTCCACACACTACTCCAGGAAAATTTAACATCTTTTAATAAAAGTGCAATAATAAGGATATTTACAGGGATTCCATACACCTGGAATTTTCAAGCCAGAACTACCCATGCCATTCCTCATTCAAGTTGAGACAAAGATAAAGTTCACGTAACAAGAAGCGCACCAACTTGTCAGAGCTGTCTTCTGTTTGTTTACAGTCATAATTTCCAAAATCATACAGCAGATTTCCATGAAGAGAGGAATCATAGCACTTCAGTGCCTGATTGTATAGGAGAACATTACTACCTATTTCATGGGCTGGTTAAGAGTGAGTGCAACTTAAATGTGAGTGCATTTTGGAAAGGACATCTAAAAGTTTGACTCTCCAGAGTCCAGAGAAAAACTGGGTGTAGCCACACAGGTTCATAACCCCAGTCCATGGTGGGCAGAACCCAGAGAATCAGGTAGCTGAAGAATGGCAGCTCTCAGGAAATTCATGGATAAGTGAGCAAAAGGGCACCTGCTATTCTCCTCTGGTCTCCACATGCACTTGGATGGAGCTCATATTTGCACTTACACATGCATATACCACATACCAACCCCACCCCACATATATACATATTTATTGCTAGTAATATTGTAATAGGCATCAGAGTCATGATGAGTTTGGGTTTTGAATCCTCTACGGTTATACCCTAAAGCTTTTTGGCAAAGAGACAGACAGACAGACAGAGATAGACAGAGAGAGATTGAGAGAGAGAGAGAGAGAGAGAGAGAGAGAGAGAGAGAGAGAGAGAGAGAGGTTTCACCTAATTTGATTATTTGATTTTGTTTCTTGGAAGCACTTAAACAAATCCCCACAAGAAATCCCCAAATATAAACATATATGTGTTTTATATATATGTATACACACACACTCACACACACACACACACACACACACACACACACACACACACACATATATGGCGATTTCAAAAATTGGAAACTTTCCTCAACTTCAGTCTGAAATCTACACGGGTGTCCAAAGCCATAGTATCATTGCTTTTTGGTAGTTTAGGAAGAAATATTTAAACCAAAACAACAGGGGAATGGCATGCTTGCAATGCTTGCATTTCTTCCTCCATCTCTTTGTTTCTTCCTTTTCCTTCTTTCTTGTTTCTATTTTCCTTACCTTTTTATTTCTTTTATTATTTCAGAAATGACGCTCGGCATTCTACAAGTGTGCAGAAATGCAGAGTTCAGATGGAGAGCTCTTCCACCGGAATTCACACTCCTACTGGAACAAGTGAATAATCCTCACAGCATCACGCCTTTGGCAGCCGCTATCAACGAGAGATCCCTGCCAGTATTGTCGGAGCACCTCCTCGTCGTTCTTACGGGACGTGTCTGACAGAAGACAAACAGGTAGTCATTTCATTGAATGGGCATGAGAGTCGCGATGAATTTGGATTCTGAATCATCCACGGCTATATCCTAAAGCGTCTTGGCAGAGGAGATGTTTCTTTCATCCAATATCTTTTTGTTTCCTTGCAGCACTTACACAAATCCCACAAGAAAATGAAAATGAATCAACAGCAGCACCTCACGGCCAACAGTGTCTCATGGAAAAGTGAATCTTTATAGAGGGCATTAGAAGCAGCCAGGTATATATTCTCATAGTGGTAACTTCTGACAGCTGGTATCATAGGAGCTTTCCATCTCTTTCTGGGCCTTTCTTTATGAGGCTAAATTCGAGACTCAGCTACATCAGAGAATCAGAAGCCAAATGCAGTCTCTCTTATCGGGGCTCATATGTGCTTCTACTTAAGAAAAAAAGACAGCCCCAATCACATTTCTAAGACATGCAGACGGCCTCTTTAAAGGAGGGCTGTTGGAATACATCTGGACTGTGTTTGCCACATATGTATAATCATGAGTTGTTTAGACACACACACAAACTCATGCTACTGAGTGTGGAAGCTTAGGGAACCCTCCAGAGCTAGCTTTGTGGGTTTCAGAGTTCATAAATAAGAACCAGTTGGTACCCATATGTAATATTTCTTTATTCTACAGTGCTCTTGGGAAATGAATTTATAAAGCAGTTTTTAAGTTATGATCCTTTCTGTTAGGCTGTTGACAAAGAAAAAGGAGAGAAAACCACAGTGGGCTACATATGTTCCTACTTTCCGGTCCAAACAGTTTGTTGCAGTTACAAGAAGAGTCTTAAGAAAACCCTAGGCTATTTTAAATTTCTTTTCTTTATAGTTTTGCTTCTGGCTTTCATATGCTTTTATCAAGATTTGCCTTTACTGGCTTCTTGAAGCAGTAGCCCGATCATGACAGAGCGAGTGTTGAGAAATATTGTTAACAAGAGCAAGAGAAATATATAAGCGTGTGTCCCCTCCAACCTCTCTTCAGCACAGGGAGTTATTTATGATCAAGAAGCAGAAAGGCATGTCCAAAGTACCGCCATGGCCACCCATTTCATCATTATTGTAACTGTCATTCCTGCCACCGGTACCTGGACTTGCCCATATGTAATTCTATATTTTTTCTTATAGTGCTTCTTATTTAAATTGATCCCAGGGGTTCCTGTCTTATGAATGCTTGTTTTGTTCCTCCTACCACATCTTCTCTGTGGTTACATTCTTCCTCAGTTTCCTTAAGTGCACTATTCTTTCTTTGTTAACTTATGCATCCTTATGCATCCTTATGCATCCTTATGCCCTTATAGGCCTAAAGAAATATTAATTTACATTTTTTTGCAGAAAACAACTTTTTTTTCAAGCTGGATAGAAGATAGGAGAGGAAAGAAAGAAAGAGAAAAGACATGAGGGTTGTTCAGAATTATTTAGCCTCCAGCTCATAAGACTTCTGCAAGTAATATTTAGATCTCAATTGAAGGTCATGATATGGTAATTAATGAGTCATCTTGTGTTAGATATTCCCTAATCTTTTCCAAGTTATTCAGTTCTAGGTGCTACTATGAAAGGATTTTGCATCCCAAATTATGGCTCCAAATCAATAAAATTTGAGAGAGATAATCCAGGGGGCCTGAGCTAATCATAGGAGCTTTTTGAAGTAGCTTTAGAGATGAGAGACATGAAGTCAGAAATTCAGAGTCAAAAAGATACGATGCTCCTGTCCTCCAAGAAAGCAAACACCTGCAAGGAACTAAGGGAGGACCCTAGGAGGCAAGAGTAGTTCTTAGCTAAATTTAGTAAGGAAATGTGACAGTCCTACAACTTGAAGGAACTGTATTCTGGCAGCAGCCTTTATGAACATGGAGGAGGATCAGATCTTTATTCAGAATGACATGGGTTAAAGCTTGGTTGAGGCCTATATTCTGAAGAGTGTTGGTAGCTACGCCACAATCAGACTTCTGGTCTGTACAAAGTGTAAAATTATAATTTTCATTTTTGAATATATGAATTTTGTGATAATGATGAATTCATAAACTTCACATTTTCTTTGTTTATTGATTACATGGTAAGGCTTTATCACATCTATCTATTGATGCTTGGTCAGGATTTCATCTGATAAAATCATTTAAATTTTATATGATTCCAGAAAGAAAGAAAACATCATTTTTAATATCTTTATTATGAATAAGTTTATACATTGTATGAGCAAATCTTTTTTGTAGGTGTCCCCGTTTCCCTCCTCTCTGTTCCATACCCACTAGGGTCCTTCCTTAGTGCACATATTGAATCTGTCCATAGGATAGGGGGTATGAACTGCATCAGAGGTAGCCAGGTTTTCTTTCTCTTCTTTTTTTTTTTTCTTCCCCCTTTGTGTGTTGTTGCTGAGGGGCACAATGTCTCTGGATATTCTCCCCCACCATGGCTCTTACATTCTTTCTGCCCCCTCCTCCGCTGAGTTCCCTGAGTCATAGTAGGTGAGTTTTAAATCTGATTTGTAGTTGAGATCTTCCGTATCTCTGAACCTTTGCCCTGGGTTGTGATGGGTGTCACTGGTGTCTGTCTCCATTGACCTTTCAAGGATTATCAGACTTGCTGTAGTGATTGGTGTCCTGTTTGTCTCTTCACTTTCTCATAGGTTTCATTTGGGCCCTGTGTGAAGGCGAGGTGTGGTTTGTCTCCTGTCAGTATGTCAGTCATCATCCAATGTCTTGTTAATGGAATAGATTTGTCCCTGGCTCTCTCACTGCCTTCTGAAAAATACAAAGAGAATCTCCATAGGAGAATGAGATCAATATAGGTTAAATGAGACAAACATTGCTATTTTGGCTAGCTCCTAATGGGTGTAGCCTCTCTGTAGCTCTCTGGTAGTGGGAATTTCACCTAGGAGCCCGAGTTCTTGGTCCCCATAGGATTTTTCCATGGATCCCAGTTCTATTTAAGGGTTTCTTGTCACTAAGTGGTTCTCTTAGCCAATCAACAAGCCGTTGATTACCCTCCTAGGTTTAGTGCCACTATTGCACAGATGAACATTTCTTGACTTGCTGGTCTCTTTCATACAGCCATGTGTTCAGCATTCTTGTGATGACTGTCTATAATGTATATTAGTAGTCTCTGCTTTCTCCAAATATCATTGACACAATTTCCCCCTGGAAGCTCATGCAACACCTTTCAGTGCTACACATGCTACCATCTGGGAGCTGGTTACTATTCTGGATCTAGCAGGATCTCTTGGTGTTGTTTGATGACACTCTGTGATTTATTCAGCAATAGTGTCTTACCTTAGGCCTGGGGCAGGTATTCAACACCTTTGACAGAAGTCTGTCATGTTTTTGGGGATCTCGTGGGTCTCTTTGATCAATAGCTCAGTGTGGGAAGGAACCAATAACTGGGACAGTCAGATGCAGACCTGAGCAATTATTGTTGAGGTTAGGCTTCCTCCCATTGTATTCATGGCCTCTTGTATCAGGTGGTGTCCTCAGCTTCCTCAGGAGCTTACTATATAAAAGCAATGGTTTTATGGTGTCAATTCATTATTAGTTTAGTTTGTTGTATGAGTCCTTCCCACTCTCTCATCCCCCCCCCAATTCTTTCCACTCCCTTTTACAGTCTCTCCATTGACTGACATATTTTCTTAATGTTCTGGTTCAACATGGTTAGGAACCACATATGAGGGAGATTATGCAGTGCTTGGCTCTCTGCTCATGTGTGTGGTTGCTAAGAATGATCTGCTCCAAGTCTGTCCATTTTCCTTTAAATTTTCATTGTGTCATTTTACCTTTCAACTGCATAGAATTCCTTAGTGTATATGTACTATAATTTTAATATCCATTTGTTCAGTGATGAGCATTTGAGTTGGTTCCAATTCTTTATAATTATAAATTGAGATGCTATAAACATGTTTGAGCAAATGTCTCTGTACTTCTGTGAGGAAACTTGGGAGTAGAGGCCCAGTCAAGGGATAGCTGGGTCCTCCGGTAGCTCTATATGCATCCTGTTCAGGAGCCTCCACACTGCTTTCCACAGTGGTTGTACAAGTTTGCATTCCCACCAGCAGTGAACAAGGGCCCCTTTTTCCCCACATCCTCACCAGCATCTATTGTCGGTAGATATTTTAATGATTGCTCTTCTGACTGGAGTAAGATGGAATCTCATTGTTGTTTTGATTTGCATTTCTCTGATGTTTAATGACATTGAACATTTTCTCAAATGGGAGTTGGCCATTTGTATTTCTTCCTCTGTGAATTCCCTGTTGAGGTCAGTTCCCCATTTTGTGAGAGGGATGTTTAATACTTTTTATTTAATTTTTTGAGTTCTTTGTATGTTCTAGATATTAGACCTCCATCTGTATTGTAGCTGACAAAGGTTAATTCCCAGTTTGATGGTGGTCTATTGGCTTTAAGTATGGTATGCTTGTCTGTACAGAGCTTTTTAGTTTGATGAGATCCCATTGGTAAAGTGATTGTTGCACTTCCTGAGCTATTGGAGGTTTGTTCAGGAAGTTTTTCCCTATTACTATCTATTAGAGAGTACCCCCAATTTTTTTCTTGCAGGATTTTCAGAGTTTCAGGTCTTACATTGAGGTCTTTGATCAATTTTGGGATTGTTTTTTGTGTATGCTGAGAGGAGAGGGTCTAGTTTCATTTCCTTGTATTTATCTAATTTGTCCAGCACCATTTTTAAAGATGCTATCTTTATGCCAGTTAACATTGTTGGCATCTTTGTTGAATATGAAGTAACAATAGTTGTTGGAGTTTAGGGCATGGTCTTCAATTCTGCTCCATTGGACTAGCTGTCTATTTTTGTGCCAGTGCTATGCTGTTTTTGTTACAATGGCTTTGTAGTATATCTTTAAGTCGGGTATGTTGATACCTCCAGATGTGCTTCTTTCACTAAGGATGGCTTTGAATATCAGAGGTCTTTTGCCATTCCAAATAAATTTGTAGTTAATTTTTCTATATCTGCAAAGAATGAAGCTGGTAATTGTATTGGTATTGCATTGAATCTGTATATAGCTTTTGGAAGTATTACAATTTTCACAATAATAATTCTACCTATCCAGTAGCATGGGAGATCATTCTATCTTTTCACATCATCCTCAATTTCCTTCTTGAGTGTTTTTAATGTTTTCATTATACAAATCTTTCACCTCCTTTGTTAGTGTTATTCCACGTATTTGATTTTATTTGTGGCTATTGAAAATGGGACTGTTTCGAGGATTGCTTTTTCTGCATGCATGTCATTTGCATACAGGAAGGCTACTGATTTCGTGTGTTAATTTTGTATCCTGCCACTTTGCTGAAGGAATTTATCACCTTCAGGAGTTTACTGATACTATTCTTTGGTTCCGTTATGTATAGGATCATGTCATATGTGAAAAGGGATAGTTTCACTTCTTCCTTTACAATTTGTATCACTTTTATGTCTTTCTCCTGTCTTATTGCATTGGCTAGAAATTCTAGGACTATGTTGAAAAGCAGTGGTGAGAGTGGGCACCTCTGTCTTGTTCCTAAATTTAATGGGAATTCCTTGAGTCTTTTCCTATTCAGTATTATTTGGGCTTTAGGAGTTTTGTATATAGCTTTAATTATTTTGAGGTATAGGCCTTCTATTCCAAGTCTTTCAAGTGTTTTGATCATGAAGAGGTGTTGGATTTTGTCAAAGGCTTTCTCTGCATTGATTGAGATGACCATGTGGTTTTTGTGGTTATGTTTATTAATGTTGTGGATCATGTTGATTGATTTCTGTATGTTGAACCAACCTTGCATGCCTGGGATGAAGCCTTCCTGGTCAAGTTAGATAATACTTTTAATATGTTGTTGAATTTGGTTTGCAAGGATTGTATTTAGAATTTTTGCATCTAAGTTCATCAGGGATATAGGTCTGTAGTTTTCCTTTCTGGATTTATATTTGTCCGGTTTTGGTATTAGAGTGATGCAAGATTCATAGAAGGAGTTTGGCAGTGTCCCCTGTTCTCCAATTACTCTAAAAGCTTCAGAAAGAGTGGTTTGAGTTCTTTGATGAAGGTTTGGTAGAATTTGGCTAAGAATCCATCAGGACCTGGCCTTTTTCTTCTGGGGAGGTTATTACATTATCAATTTTGATTGATGTAATAGGTTTATTTAGGAGATTTATCTGCTCTGGGTTTGGTTTTGGTAGGTGTCCAAGAATTTGTCTATTTCTTCCAGATTTTCCAATTTTGTGGAATAGAGGTTTCAGAAGTATGTCCTGATGATTCTTCCAATTTCAATGGTGCCTGTTGTGATCTCTCCCATTTTATTTCTGATTTTGTTGATTTGGGACTTCTCTTTTTTCCATTTGGTTAGATTGGCCAGGGGTTTGTCAATCTTGTTTATTTTTTAAAGAATCAGCTCTTTGTTTCATCAGTTTTTTAAATAGGTTTTCTTAGTTTCTTATTCATTGATCTCTGCTCTGATATCAATTATTTCTTTTCATGTTGAGCTCCTGGGGTTGGATTGTTCTAGTATTTCCAATGTCTTTAGCTGTTGAGTTAGGTTATTATTTTAGGGTCTCTCTCTCTCTATCTCTCTCTCTCCTCTCTCTCTTTCTCTCTCTTTGTTATGAAGGCATTCAGTGCTATAAATTTTTCCCTTAAGACTGCCTTCATTGTGTCCCATAGGTTCTAGTATGATGTATTTTCATTATTGTTCAGTTCAAGAAAATTTTCAATTTCGAATTTAATTTCTTGAACGACCCATTCATTGTTTAATAGCTTATTGTTCAATCTCCAATAGTTGGTGTGATTACTGTTTGTTCTCTCCAGCTTATTTCCAACTTCAATAAAAGGGTTTATTTCCAGATTCATTGCATTGTGGTCTGATATGATGCAGGGTGCTACCTCAGTCTTCTTGAATTTTTTCTGTCATGTTTTATGTCCTAATATTTGGTCTATTTTGGAGAAGGGTTTGTGAGCTGCTGAGAAAAATATATATTCTGTAGAGTTGGGATGGAATGTTCGGTATACATCTGTTAGGTCCAGTTGATCTATGGTGTTATTGAGGTCTATTATTTCCCTGTTGTCCTTCTGTTTTGATGATCTGTCTACAGATGATAATTGTGTATTAAAGTCTCCAACTATGATGGACTTAGTATTTATTTTTGCTTTTTTTTCCATTAGTTTTTGCTTTATGAACTGTGGTGCACCTCTATATGGTTTCTTTTCTTACTGATATTTATATTTATAGGTAAAATTAATATGCATGCTGGATATAATTTATTATCATTCTCAAACTTGGAATTTGTGATGCAAGGAAATGTAAAGAACAAATTATTATAATCATACCACCAGCATTCCTTGGTCTCAACTCTTGGGTGTTCAACAATGGCAGTAGAAACACTTTTACTTAGAAATTACTATTTCTAGTCTGGTCTCCTGTTTGTTTTGTCACTTTCTCCTAGGTTTCATTTGGGTCCTGTGTGAAGGCTAGGTGTGGCTTGTCTCCTGCAAAATCATCTGAAGACATGTTGTAATCATGAGACATTTGTCCAGTCTTTGATGACAAGGGATGACAATGAAAACTTGAGAGAAAGAGTCCTTTCTTTTCAAGTTCGTTCCTGTACAATTGACACTTAATCATTGTCTCTGCTTATTAGTCACTTGGTCCTATTACACAGTTCTCACCAGAAGTTGTTTAGACAAGGGAGGATTTATTGGGGTCAAATATTGAGAGATTTTTAGTCCACCCTGGTGGGGATAACAAGTAGGGAAGGGCTTCTCAGTCAGTATCTATGGGAACATTAGACTTCTGATCGCATCTCCTTGGAAAACAAGGATGCAGAGACCTTGGGCTAGGATCAGAAGTAGATATCTAAATTTCAAGGGTTGCCTCCAAAATTTCTGTGAACAAAAGCACCTGCTCAAGGTTCCCAAACCTTCAAAAATAGTCCCACCAACTGACAAGCCCATGGAGGACAGTTTAGTAACCGTGGCACCTCTCCATTGTGTGACACAGATGACATCTATCCAGTTTCCTCTTCAAACCTAAACACCTATATCCAGAGCTGTATAGTAAATACAGCTAACTCTCAGGGAGATTTTGTCTGTTTTAAGCCTGTCAGCTTGAATGGTTCACTACTCTAGAGGAAGGCATGTGAATTATGTTTTCCCAAGCATAGTTTCCATGTTTAAGAGAGAAATCAACTTTTACTTTTTCTGTCAGCAATAAGTGTGAATTAGAGCTACTTTGACAGACAGCCCAGCTGGAATGACAGGACAGCTGCTCTGAGGAGGAAGCTGACCTTAGGTACAAGGAGCAGCAGAGATCACCTTGATGACACCAAGCCTCTCCTTGCAACAACAGCACAACCTGTCTGTTCTTGAGTTACATGAAATAATTAAGTTCTTTATTTTGTAGGTCACTTCCACTTGGGAATTTTCTGTTATCTGAAGCTTAAGTATCCTAACAGGTATCATGTGGGACCAACACTCACTGTCAGTGTGCTATTGAGTTTAATTCCCAGCTACAAAGCCTTTCAAAGTCATATAGAGGTCTATCTCTAGTTTCCCAGGCAACTATCACATGCCACTCTTGGATGTTATGAAGCACAGAGGTAATATGCCGTCTCATCACCTCAATTTTAAACCAACAGAAAGACAAATTAAATGGGTGCCAATAAATCCTCAGGGCTGCTGTGATAAAAAAATGAAAACCCAGGATGCAGAAGCAAGCCAACAATCTGCTTTGTTATCTAATCTTCCCCTTTCTACTTGTTGTTTTCATTTTTCTTCTTTAATACTGTTGTGAACCATTCAAAATTAGATATAAATTTTCTAGGAGACTTCTTCCTGCATTTTCCTGCACACACTTGAACCTCAGATACAAGCAACACTCTCCCCTGCAGAGAGAACAGATCCAACAATTCCAATTACTTCATCTAAGATCCTTTGTTCCTTTCCCCACACATCTTAAGAATAAAATTCAATTTGGGACCTAAATAGACACAATGAACTTAATATAAGTCATTGAAATGCTAATAGTTTTACTCTCTAAACATTTCTTCAATAGAGCCAAATTATATACTGAGTGATGGAAATAAAGCTCAAAGATTATTTTTTGTCATCATAGAAATACTGCTCTTCATCACAAACAATAATGTGGAAATAATTTCAAGCTAGAGTTGGTAGCTTTGTTCATGCTTGCTTTGGGTAGTAACTAAAATGAGACTTTCATTCATGTCACAGAAAAATCTCTTAAGGCACAAAATGTTCAGAACAGCTACTCATCCTCAAGAACTACTGCGCCACAATCCAGTAAGGAAAAGTGATCATCCCTCACCAGGCCATTCATTGACTCCAAACGGCACTCTTGACTTCCACTCTTTGCCTACTATAGGCTACTGATTAGTAGCCATAGTATTGTTTAGTTATTGTAAAGTAGCCATATAACCTTGCCAAAATGAGAGGAAATATTATTTTCTGACAAAAGTTTTAACAAATTTACATTCAGAACTTCACAAAATATGACTTGTAGAACACCTGCAGAATTAAATCCTGCTTTCCTCTGTTCCCAAAGTCCACCCCAACTTCTCTTGCCTCCTTCATTTTGAAAAGAGTACACTTCCCTTAGCACCTGGTTAGCTGCATAGCCTTTGCTAGTGGCATTATTATGTGACATTGTTTGGCTCACCTATTTCAGTCACGCTTGCAGTATGTGCCTCTTTAGAGGGTTACTCCCAGGCCAGTGTCAAAACAACACCTTTCAATCACTCTCCAACTCACAGTGTTTTCTTAGATATTTTCCCTCTATAGTATTTGTGATCACTGGGTATATTGCACAACTGCATACAGCCTATCATTTCCAACTGCAATGATCAGTGTATGATCTAGAACTTCTGTGTTCTGCCACATCCCTTCCTCACAGAGAGTGCTGGCACTTTCATGAAGAAAACTAAATATTTCTCAGCAAGCGTGAAGTTTGCTTTCAATAGATATCAAGAGTGCAAAATATACATAGTGAATTCCAGGTCAGCCTGGGCTAGAGGAAGACCCTACCTTGAAAAACCAAAAAAAAAAAAAAAAAAAAAGAGTGCAAAATATATGTCAATATACACTAAATTCAAGTCGCTCCCAGCTGGAGCGATGACTTAGTGGTTAAGGTGCTTGCCTCCATTGCCTAAGGACACGGGTTCAATTCCCCAGTACCCATGTAAGCCAGATACACAAAGTGGCTCTTGGATCTGGAGTTCGTTTGCTATGTCTAAAGGTCCTGGTGTGCCCATGCTCTCCTCTCCTCTCTCTCTCTCTCTCTCTCTCTCTCTCTCTCTCTCTCTCTCTCTCTCTCTCTCTCTCTCTTTCCTTTCAAATTAATAAAGTATTTAAAAATAATAAAAAAGTCACTTCACCATTTTGTTTTTGTGTAGTGAAATTATGACTTATTCAAAAAAGAATTGCCATTTCTTTATACAAAATAAACATATATTAATTACAGTGAGGTGTGTGTGTGCCCACACATGCATGTGTGCACAGGTGTCCCTATATGTTCAAGAGAAGTAAAAACAAAATGTAGCTACAGATCCATTCATGCAGAGATAACCATTGTTACCAATTATTAAAGACATATATTAATTTCTGATAAATGGTTTAATCAATATTTTATTTTATATGAGATAATTTCCTCTCTTGCTAAAAATCCTACTTGCCCCAAAGAATCAGAAACTCTTCAGTGAGCACAAGTTTAGTCCTGATTACTCACAAGAATCATGTTCACTGCAGCCGCCTTACCTGGAAGAGAAGCTTTATTAGGTGGAGCCCTTTCTTAGGAAGTAACTAACAAAGCATCTGAAAGCAAAATGGAAATAAGCCAGTCAGAAAGATCATTGAACTTTAACTTCTTATTAAATACAGTTTGAATTAGGATAAATAGTATTGATTTTTTCCAAATGCCCTATGTTAGAAAAAGAGGTCACTCTAGAGAAAGCTGAAAAGACCTTTTTTTCCTTTAAGATATCGTTCTTCATGAACCACTTTAATTTGATATATGAACAAAAATTGAAATGTGAGTCATAGCACTTCTGGTCACACTTTCCATGTTCATCTCATTCCTTGTGCTCACTGGCCTAGAGCTTAGGATGGTTCCTTAAGCTCACACTATGGACATGTAACATTTCCATAATACCCATACTCTACTTTATGAATTCATTTATCTGAATAAGAAGATGCAATTTTTAAAATGGATTAATCTCCAACAATTTATCTATCAAGGTAAATCTACACTGGGTGTATCAAGGTATCCAATGCTATAATGCTCTCAAAATTTTGTTCTACTAGAATTTGCATAGAATTTCATTAGATTGTGTGTGTATGTGTGTGTGTGTGTGTGGTGTGATATGTGCTTACAGAAGTGTATACCCTATGTATGGTGTGTACAGAGGCCAGGGGAACATCCACTGTCCTCCAATAACTGATTCTTCATTTCCTCCAGATGGGGATCTCTCCTCAACCCAAATCTGATGTCTGTCAGCGAGCCCAGGTGACTCTCTGGTCTTCACTGCTTTCTCAACACCCCTTGCAACTGACTGGAGAGACAGACATGTGTGATATGCCCAGCTTTGTACATGGCTTCTAAGGATATAAACTTGGTGGTCTCCAGACTGACAGACCCTTCATATTGACATAGTTAAGTGCTCTTAAGCACTGTACCATCTCCCAGCCCAGAAAAACAATTTTTAAAAGACATATTTGTTTATGCCACCATCTATTTATACTTGTATGTATATCCATATGCAGTTAAATATAAATGCAGATATATAGGTACATTTATAAACTCCCCATGGAGTCCTTTGTATGACTCCCAATATGTTACTTTAAAAATATTAAAAAGACACGGCATGCTGACATTTCTGAATCAGTGACCCCATGCTAAACACTCACCATGCTACCAGTAGATAGATAGCATACTTCAACCGAATCAGCCCAAGTTGAACATTGAAATATTTGCTATGTTCTCTGACTTTTATTAGTTCAGAATTTAATTTATTTTCTAAAATATCAGTGAAACTTGTATTTTACTATTATTCATAAGACAGATAAAGAAAAATGTATAGAATATATAATCTTTGAATAAATAAAATCTAAAGTTTATGTCTAAAGTGAAAATTTGACTCTTATTAGTGAGGAAGATTTGTCAGTAATACAGCTGTCCAGAGGGGTCTTATTTTACCCTAGGATATACATCTTGAAATAATTTCATGTTACATTTCCTTAAATTATAGTCTAAGACCATGAGAAAAATCAATGAAAGACTTTCAGTTAAGATTTGGCCCTTCTTTAGGATATTTACGGGACTGTGCTGTTGCTGACTCTCCAAACCAGACACCACATAGGAGAAGCTGATGCTTAGTAGAGTCTGATGTTCAGTGAGAAAGTTGACTCAGCTGTGTGCACTTCTCACATGAGACCTGTGTGAATTAATACCTATTTCCTGTTAATCTCTCTTCTATGAACCAGCAAAGCAAAGATCTGCCACTCCAAGGAAGCTTTAGTCTGATCATCTAACAAAGTCCAGGAGCTCAACAGAGAGCCAGCCCATCAGACTCTTTTAGGCTGAGAGTTATATGTAGGGAATTCACTCTCCCAAGGAATCAACAGTAATGTATGCAGTGTTGAGCCATTTTGGAGTTGTTTATAAAATGCCGATCCTTAGTATCTGCTGCCACGGAATCAGCAACTGTCCACGAGAGTCTAGACACACGCAGTGACACGGAGAATGGAAGGCAGTAGAAGAGGTCACAACACAAATTTCCAGGACTCTCCTCTCTGCCCTTGGATCCAGACTTCTTTGTCAGTCTGAATCTGAATCACTCTGGTGCCTGTCCTCCCTCTCATTCACAGAGCCCAAAATGCCGTTCAGCTTGATGCAATAATGATAAGTCTGCTCACACAAATTGCATATTCCACTCGGCATGGTGCTGCCCCGAGAATTGATGGCCTGGTGCAGGGCGGTCATGTATCAGAGCTGCAGGACCTGCCCAGCATCCAGAAAGCGCCAGGGCTCTCGGGCTTTTCAGATGCCTGTAACCTTGCGGCCGCTCTCAGATGCTGTACCACAGAGCAAGTAATCCATCAAAAGAGAAGCATCATAAACTTCCCTCTGCCTCCAAAGTCCCTTTATCTTTTCCCTCCCCCGCCCCACCCTGCTGATGTCAACATGAAATCTGCTAGGAACTGTGAGGTCGTGGGCAATGCTGGAGGCTCTGAGAATCCTGAGCACTGGCCTCTGCTGAGCTCTGATCAGTGTCATCTAGACACTGAGAGGAATCACAAATTGCAGAGAAACTGCTTTGAAGGTCAGGGGGAGCTGCCATCAGATATGTCAGGTGGTCTGGCACAACCCTCAGGGCCTTACATGACCTGTATTCCAGTCCTTGCATATGCCTCCTCCTCTCTTTCCCTCCCTCTCTCCTCTCTCTCTATCATTCTCTCTCTCTTCCTCTGTGTGTGTGTTACTGTATGATTTATGCTTCTGAGAGAGGAACAATAACCAAACAAGAAGCACAGGAAAGAAAATGTATTCGTTATGGAGACACAAAATACATGCAATGTCCGGTGTTCTCAAAAGCTGGGAGCAAGCACATATTTCATTGCTTATATTTATGTCTGACACCCCACAGAGGCTCTCAGAGCAGTGACAGCCCCTGCCAGAAAGTGAGGGTGTTTTTTGAAGGGACAAGGACTCTGACACACCTTAACATCCACCATTGAGAGCTTTCATTCTAATGCTGTCTCGGCTTGCTAATGGACTGACATGTTCTTTCCTCTTTTTGATTCAATAATTTCAGCTTTATTTTTAAGATGTGTCTCAATGAGAAATAAAGGATTGTGTTATGCTTGCCGTGTAACAATTAAACTTGACATTATGTACTAGCATGCATTCATTTTGAAAAGATTGTTTTAAATAGGTAACCTTCCATAAAAGCATAGCATAGTAATTTTATCATTATACAAGCAGGCCAGTGATTCCAGTTTATTTAAAATCAAAGTTTTAATTCATTATGGAAACAAATATTCTAACCCACTGTACTAAAGCACATATTACAGTTTACACATTACTGGCTATGTATTATGTGACGTCGGCTCTCTTCAGTTTCCAGTATAAACTAGTCCTTGGTATACTTGTGAAAACTTTCAAGGGTCCATCACACATACACAGATCTCATACCTCAACTAATTAGTACCTACAATTAATTAGTCCCTACAATGTAATCATTTTTGTGTAGTGTGCCATTAATTTTGACAGCTTTTGCTTTTGTTTGGGGGAGTTTGGGGAATTTGGGGGATTGTTATGATATTTTTCTTTTGAGATAGGTTCTCATTATGCTATTCAGGCTGAAAATTAGCATTATAGTCTTATATCACCATACTCAGCCTTAAATTTTTTTTACCACCTAAAGAGCAGTGTTTTGTTTACTAACATTTTTAAAGTAATTGTTTTAGTTGGCATACAAAATCGTGGGCTTTGCTATGACACGTGCATGCATACATGTCATTACATTTGCTCTAATTCATCTGCTTATTTTTATACGAATGAAAATGCACATTACTTTTCCATGTACTGCTAAATAGAGTTGGTGGCGTTCATTTAATTTGTAAATGGGGTAAACTTTTTTCCCACTGAAAATCCCTTTTTATTGATTCGATTTCAGACACTTGAAGTGCAGCCAGCTATTTTGTTTATTCTGCTTTGTTTGCTTGTTTGCCATTAAAAATTGGTGCTTTCAGAAGACACTGAACCATAGGAAACAAAATATACGTGATTAACTGTAACATCCGCACAAAGGAATTAACAATGTTGCATAAGATTCATTGTTGGATTCTATGTAGGAGGTAGACCCCAGGGGTCTCTTCTGATTGAGGACTCTCTGCCTGGGTTTATGAGGCAGGCTTCCCATTGCACCTTCATTTATGTAGCTTGCTTCTCATTCTTCACCACCACCACCCATACCTCCCTGACATGCAAATGAAAGAAATTCACACGAGAAATGAAAATATGACATGTCAACCAGAAAGACAAGAAGGAACTCTTCTGCAATCTATGTCTCACGTTTATTATTTCCTAGTGAGAACATGAATGTCCACATGATTTTGTCCGAAATGTTTGTGAAATGAGTTGGGAAGCTTCTGTGGAGAAGACGTCTGTGGTTGTACGTTTCTCGGCAGTCGGGGTCCACTTGTGATTCATTGAACCCCAGCTCCTCTCTGGGCCATCTGCTGTGTCTCCATGTAGCTCCTGTCCCTTTTCCCCTTGGGCTACTGAGCTTGATGGACCGTTTCTGGAGTTTTATTACTATGGCTGAATCTTACAACCACATTTTCCAGGAAGAAATGGGGACAGAGGAGGCGTCCCCCATTCCCCCAAAGCCTGGTCATTATATATACAGTTCTATCCTAAATTCAATAGCAAACAAGAAGCTCTGGGCCTCGATTCGTGGCTTTTATTCTGCCTTCTCATGTTTCAATTGTTCATTCTTAATCACATTAGTTGACTAATGTCGTTTTGGTTTCTTTATTTGTATTTTGGGCTCTAAGTAATACTGCATCAATTAGTTCTTTCTGTGTAACAAACCACCCCAAAGGCAGCAAAAAACAATAAACAGTCACTACTTTCCATGACTCCAAAATGTCCTGGGCTGGTTTGACCAGGACTGACTTCAAACTGGATTGTTCAGAAATATAGAGTCATGAACTTCCAAAAGGTGTAAAAAATGATGCTTTATTGTGATAGATTAGTTGACTGGCAGGTCTGTCTGGGTTTGATTTGGTTCAGTTATTCAGTGAGCTATCCAAAGTCTCTAAGATGAGCTGAGTTCTAAACTGTTTGACTCAGCATTGGCACAATGTTATTTTGACAGAGAAATTCATAAAACATGCTCAGATTCAGATTTGCTGGAGACAGCAAAGTTTTGGGGGAGATGGCTCAGTGGTTAAAGGAGATTGCTTGCAAAGCCTACAGTCCATGTTCATTCCCTCCATGTAAAGCCAGATGCACAAAGAGGCACATGCACTTGGAATTTGTTTGCAGTGGCAGGAGGCCCAGGTGTACCCATTCTCATTCCCCCCCTCTCTCTCCACACACACACACACACACACACACACACACACACACACACACACAAATAAATATCTTTTTTAAAGTACAAATATGAAGGGCAAGCTAATAAATATAATTTCTAAGTACAACTGTGAGAATTACTATTCAAATCTGCTATTATTCTAAATTAGCACTGTTGCAGTCAGCTTTCTTAGTTGCTGCGCAGAAAGAACCCAAACAAAAGTGGCTTGTAGAGGAATGGGTTTATTAGGCTTACAGACTCGAGAGGAGTCTCCATCTGGCAGGGAAAATGATGGCATGAGCAGAGGGCTGGACATCACCTCTGCCACAGCACTGCAAACAGCGGCAGGAAGGTGTGCCAAATACTGGCAAGGAGGAGCTGGCTTATAACCCCCATAAGCCCGCCCCAACAACACAGCTCTACTGAGGTTCTAATTCCTGAATTGCCATCAGCTGAGTATCGATCTATCAGAACACATTCATTTGTTTGTGGGGGACACCTGGATCAAACCATGATAAGCACCTTTAGGTAGTAGTATTAAAGAGACATGGCTATGTTCCAATAAAATTTTATGTGAAAAAGTAAGAGGACAAGCTGATTTGTTCTACAATCCATACTTTGCTGTCTCCTGATCTAAAGGATCTAGCATATTAAAAACTGGGAAACTTCTAAAATATACCAGTAGTCAGTGTGATTTTCCTAAGTTTGCTTTTTTTCTGAAAATTTCATTTAAAAATACACTTATTTGAGACATATGCCTCTAAGTATCAAATCGTCATGATTTAAAGCTTTCTGGTAAATCATATTATGCCTTTATGCTTGTGATATTATACAGGTTTCATTGAATAGAGTCCACAGTGTCACAATAGTTTTAGATTTGCATTCAACTAGCTACTTAAAATATTATTTATTTATAAAATTAATAAAATTATCTGATCATATATGCAATAATGACCTTATAAATCACATCTTTCACATAGGAGGAAATTATATTCCCGTTTTGATGATTTATTATTTTAATGTTGAGACTATGCGTCTTTAATCTGTCTTAAGATCTAATAAAATATGCAATATTAAGTGTATAGCAGCTAGCTACATATTATTTGTTGCTATAAAAGATAGCAGAGGGCTGGAGAGATGGCTCAGCGGCTAAGGTACTTGCCTCCAGTGCCTAAGGCCCTGGGTTCAATTCCCCAGTACCCACATAAGCCAGACCCACAAGG
>PVHP010028841.1:0-22795 GCA_004024765.1 Zapus hudsonius | reverse complement strand
CATGTGAACGCCAGATGCGTGTGCCACTTCATACATCTGGCTTTGACATGGGTACTGGGGAACCGAACCTGGGCTGGCACACTTTGCAAGCAAGTGCCCTTAACCACTGAAGCGTTTCCTCAGTCCACAAATGCCACTTAATACATAGGTCACTCCTAAGTGATCCTGTCCACAAGGTCAGTGTCACCAAGGTTGAGACGCCATGCCCCAAACAGTGAATGTGAGAGCCACTGTGGTGTTTGAGCAGTGCAGTTCCTTAGCAGACTAGGGGCAGGTGTTCATGACTCTGAAGACGGTTAGGTCTAAGACTTGTGCTGTGCTCAGGTCTGAAGTGATTAGGGTCTGGGTAAATCCTAATTAGCAGAAAGAGATGATTTGAGAGCTAGCCTGGCGGGAAGTATAATGTTAGGCTAAGTGGGGAGTTCCAGAGTCAGAAGTGGTACTTTGGAGAGGCTTTTGGCCTGACTGACTTGGTCACTTCTTACAGTTATATATAGGCAGCCCCGCTTCAGTTTCCCCAGGAGCTTCCGCAGACATCTGCTGCCTCCTTGGACTGGTGTTTGATCTGAACACCGCTTGCTTTGAGTCTTGTCCATCACTTCTCTTGCCCTGGAGCCTTCCATGTTTGCAGATGTTACTAGGGAATTGAATTGGTTTGTTAGGTTTTGCAGGCAAACGCCTTAACCACTGAGCCATCTCTCCAGCCCTACAACTGCCTCTCTATTTGCAGGAAGAGAGAGAGAGAGAGAGAGAGAGAGACGGAGAGATGGGGGTGTTTGCCAGGGCCTCCAGCTGCTGCAAATGAAGACATTAGTCCTCACATGCACCACATGGTACATCTGGCTTTTGTGGGAACTGGGGAATCAAACTCAGTTCCTTAGGCTTTGCAGGCAAGTTCCTGAACCACTGAGCCATCTCTCCAGCTCTATAACTGCCTTTTTAACATTTAAAGCAGAACCAGGCTATAGACCATCAAAACTCTGTTATTTGTTGTTGGAGCTGCTGAATTCAGTGCCACCTGGCAGCATTTTTGGCTCGAGGCATTGAGTGGACATTTTTGTTTTGTTTTTTTCCCCATGTCCCTTTACTTATTTTGAGCCAGTCTAAGACTCTGATGAGATATTTGAGTTTCGGTTTTGTCTTTGAGTCCTATCAAAGTAGGCTTTGCTGAAGCCATAGCAGCCATTTGTGAGACTCAGTAGTTTGGGGTACTTCCTGGGGTGCTGAGTGATGGAGAAGGGGCCCTCCATTAGCCCTTAGTGAGAAACCCTCAGAGGACTCTCTAGTCCCCAGGGCCTGAGCTCCAGGGTGCCATTTTACAATTGTTCTGGTGTGTCACAAGCTACCTCCCTCCTGTGGGAACTTGGTGATTCTGTCTAGACATATGAAGAGAGTTATTTGTTTTGTTTTTGAGGCAGGGTCTCACTGTAGTCTAGGCTGACCTAGAACTCACTGTGTAGCCCCAGAATGGCTTTGAACTCACAGGGATCCTCTCTCCTCTGCCTCACTAGAGCTGGGACTAAAGACATGCACACCGGCTGGAGGAGAGTTTTTAATGTTTTATGCAATTCGAAAACTTCCCCATCAGAGTTGCTCTTGAATTTGTGAAAACAGAGATAGTATGAGTTTGGTTCCCATTGGGACGAAGCTTTTCCCTTCCTCTCTCCCTTTCTCTCTCTGTTGTTCTCTGTCCCCTGCTGGTAGTCCTATCTTTCCAGCTGGTACAATTGTTGAGCCCCAGTTCTGTACTGGTCCGCCTTAGAAACCTGTGCATACATACCATCTGGAGATGACGGATAATCTGAGAAGAGGAAGGGATATTGGGGAATATATTATGGATCTGGAGAGGAAAGATATTGGAAGCCCTTTGATATTATGCTACATTTTCTTTTTTATTTGTTTTGAGGTAGGGTCTTGCTCTAGCCCAGGCTGACCTGGAGCTCACTCTGTATAGTCCCAGGCTGGCCTTGAACTCAAAGCAATCCTCCTACTCCTGCCTCCCCAGTGCTGGAAATAAATGTTTGTAGCACAGCCTTATGTTACCTTTTTAATGGCTGTGTTCAAGTTGAAGTTACTTCAGAATTAAGGATGCTATTGTATCATTTTAAACAATATATTTTGTATTTATTTACAATCAGAGTGGGAGGGAGGGAGAGAGAGAGACTGAGAATGAGAACATAGGTGCACAAGGGCCTCCTATGACTGCAAATGAACTCCAGATGTATGTGTCACTTTGAGTCTGGCTTTATTCTGGTTCTGGGGAATTGAACCCAGGTCGTCGTCGGGCTTTGTAAGCAAACACCTTTCATCGTGAGTCATTTCTCCAGCCCCCCCTTGTATCATTTTGAATAGAAAATAAATTCTGACAGTAGGAATGAATGAAGCCTTGAAATCTATAGAAGAGAACACCAGGGCATAGGGAGGTGATCTGCTTGTTTGGATTCAGAGCTGGCAGCAGAATCTAAGCCTTGAAGAATACAAAGGCTCAGCAGAAAGAGCCAGCCTCTGCGTGGAGGTGTGTAAACAGTGAGGTCCCTCTGCTCTCGTTTATATAATTGCACGCACTGGGATTCCTAGGTTTGCAGATGACAGTAAGCTCTTCTGGATTATGAACTAGCCAGCCAGAAGGGATTTGCTCTGGGGAGTCAGGAGAATATGCGGAGGTGAGTTTCTCTGTGGGCAAATAGGAGGTCAAGCTTGTAGGGAAGTTACGGCACTATCAGAGGATGCTGTCTTGTTGGGGAAGAGGCTCTGAAAATTATTGTGCAGTGCTGTCCTCACTTACTGGTGCAGATTAAAAGGACAGGAAATGCTACATTTCAGGAAAAAGCTACATTTGGATAAAAAGAAAAGAAAGACTGCCATTGTTTGAGAAAAGATCTAATGTCGCCCACGCTGACCTCAAACTTTATGTAGCTGAGGATGACCTTGAACTCCTGGTCTTTTTGCCTTTACCTCCCAGGGGCCAAGATTGCAGGCATAGGACATCAAGTCCAGTCCAGAAAATAGTCTATAAATTTTTTAAGCTATTTATTTGTAAGAAGGGGAGAGAGGAGAGAGAGAGAGAGAGAGAGAGAGAGAGAGAGAGAGAGAGAGAGAGAGAGAGAATGAATGAGAGAATGTGCCAGGGCCTCTTGCTACTGAGCTTCTGGTACATATCCCACTTTTTGAATCTGTCTTTATGTGGATAGTAGGGTATCAAACCCAGGATGGCAGGCTTTGCAAGCAACTGCTTTAACTGCTGAGCCCAGAATCTTTTCTTTATTTATTTTTAAAAATATTTTTTTATTTGAAAGAAAGAGGCACACACACACACACACACACACACACACACACACACACACACACACACAGAGAGAGAGAGAGAGAGAGAGAGAGAGAGAGAGAGAGAGAGAGAGAGAGAAAATATGAGAATGGGTGCACCAGGGCCTACTGCTATTGCAAAGGAACTCCAGATGCAAGCACTACTTTATACATCTGGCTTTATGTGGGTATGGGGAAATCGAACCTGGGTTGTTAGGCTTTGCAGGCACATGCTTTAACTGCTGAGCCAGCTCTCCAGCCTTATTTAGCTTTGCATGTTCATGTATGTATGCATGTTCATAAGCATGTGGGTTCATGTGTGGGTAGGTGTGTGTGTACATGTGTGTAGGCTATAGGCTGCCACACTCTCCAGGCATTTATGTGGGTCCTGGGGATCCGAACTCCAGTCCTTACATTGGCTTGGCTAGTGCTGTATCCACTGACTGACTCACCACCCCAGCCCTCAGTCGTAATTGAATTTTCACTGCGCTGTTTTCTAAGTCATGGGCACTTCGCCTTAGGAAAGGTACTAATGGAATTCCTTGAAAGCCTGGGCATTCCTACTGGAATGTAAGTGCCAGGAGAATAAGGTCATTGTCTACCTGTTTCTCTGCCAGAAGCATTTAGCTCTTCTGTCTAGAAAGATTCTCTTGAGTGATGTTATTGAAACCCGAAAACCATTAGAATAAGGACATAGGAAGGCTTGATTGTCCAGTAAATCTGAATGTGGTATTTTCATTGCCTGTTTCCAGGCTCCCCAATAATCAGTGAAATGAAGGCAAGGACATCTCTGTCTTGGGCTCCACTGATTTAAAAAAAAATAATTATTATTTATTTTAAAGAGGGAGGGAAAGAGATGGGGGGATGGACATGCCAGGGCCTCTAGCCACTGCAAACAAAGTCCAGATGCATGTGCCACATTGTACATCTGGCTTCATGTGGGTACTGGGGAATTGAACCTGGGTTCTTGGGCTTTGTAGGCAAGCGCCTTAACTGCTGAGCCATCTCTCCAGCCCACTGTTTTTTTTTTTTCAGTGAAGTATTCATGCCAGCTTTCTAAATAGTATTTGTCACCTAAAGGCTTGAACGAAGAGGTTTACCTTGTAAAACAAGAATTCAGGAAGACTGCAATAAATTGTGGTATCAATCCTTCTTAACCCTGTCATCAGCCAGTTGGGGGAATCATTGTTAAGATATGTGTCCATTCTCCTCATGGTGTGCGGTGAATCAGGCTCTCTAGGGCTGAGAAGGTGACTCAGCAGGAAAAGTGCCTGCCTGGTCTTCACAAAGCCCTGGGTTCTGTCCCCAGCACTGCCTAAACCAGGCTTGTTGGCCCAGCCCTCCGGAAGTGGAGGCAGAAGGATCAGAAGTTCTAAGTCTAGTCTGGGTACATGAGAACCTTTCTCAAAAAAAAAAAAAAAAAGAAAGAAAAGCTGGGTGTGGAGGGGAGGTGCGTGCATGCCTTTGATCCCAGCACTCTGGAGGCAGAGGTAGGAGGATGTCTGTAAGAGTTCAAGACCACCCTGTGACTACAGAGTGAATCCAGGTTAGCCTCAGCTACAGCAAAACCCTACATCACCCCCCCCAAATAAACCCTACATCAAAAAAATGAATAAATAAGTAACTAGAAAGGAAGGGAAGGGAGGGAGAAAAAAACAATCTCCAGAGATGGAGTTCATCTTGACAGAGTCCAGTGTGTCTTGTGTAGTTGTGCTGAACACTGCAATGCTTTCAAAGGGTGTGGCTGAGCCACCCAGATGGGTTATTAAGACAATCCAGGAACTGACAGGGAATGTCGGACTCCATAGAAGGAGAGGAGCCAGACACATGGTCCCCAGTGCGGACAGACAGGATGCACCTCAGCTCTGTTCTCCCAGAGGGCATGGGGCTTCCACAGCCCATAAGAAAGAAGCAATAGGTTGGAGCAAGCTTTTCAGTTTTAATGTTTGTGCTAAGTTCATTCAATTTCAAGTTTGATTTTGTTTTGTTTTGTTTTTGAGGTGACAGTTTGTTTTTAATTCTTGGGTTGTCCTCCCTAATCTGAAGAATTATATTTTTGTTTGTTTGGTTTGGTTTTTCGTGGTAGGGTCTCACTATGTAGTTTCAAGCTGGCCTCAACTCATAGCAATCCTGCCTCTGCCCTGGAGTGCTGGGATCAGTGTGTGCCATCACGCCCAGTTTGTTATTATTTTTTAATTGCAAAGCCTTAGTTTTTATTAGCAGATAAAGAATTAGGTTTTCAGATGGGCATGGTGATGCACACCTTTAATCCCAGCACTCGGGAGGGAGAAGCAGGAGGATCATTGTGAGTTCCAGGTCAGCCTGGGCTACAAAGTGAGTTCCAGGTCAGCCTGAGCCTGGGCTAGAGTAAGTCATCACCTCTAAAACCAAAACAAGCAAGCAAACAAAAAAGAGGTTTTATTATGTTGTATTTTAAACAAATTTTGTTTTCAGTTTTCTTTCCTTTTTCCTGTCATCCCTCCTTGTTATTTTTCCTTTTCCTTTGCCCTCTGAGAATGGGCTTCCTGTGTGTGTAGTACCTGGGCTGTCCTCAAACCCCACATCCTCCTGTGTCAGCCTGTGAAGTGCTGGGATGACAGGCTTCCAGTCCCAGTCGTTGGCCAGGTTTTAACCTGTCTTTGAAAGTCTTTCTTTTGAAATTTTACTGGCCTCTGAAATCAAAAGCCTACCTGAGGTTTCCAGTATGTTTATATCCTCCCCCGAACCTGCTGTTCTCACAAATGTGACGATAGGTTCCATTAAGAACACTTCTTAAAGACTTTTTTTCTCCTGTTTGCTGGTAAGAGTTAAGAACATTGCCAGAGAAGTCTTCACTCCCCCAGCAACTCAGAAACTCTCATCGCTGAGCCCCAGTAAGTGAACACTGCAGGGCCGAGGGAAGGAGGGATGGATAAGTAGTACAGCAGTAAGGGTCTTTGGCTGGCACACCCATGCACACCCATGCGCGCACGCACACACACGTAAAATATTCTGTTCAATGATAAAAGGGAGAATCAGATCTTTAAAAATAGATTTTTATCTGTTTGTGAGACAGATAAAGAGGCAGACAGAAAGAGAGTGAGTATGGGCATATCAGGGCCTCCTGCCACTGCAAACAAATTCCATACCCATGTGCCACTTTGTGTATCTGGCATTCTGGGGGCACTGGGGAATCAAACCTAGGCTGTTAGGCTTTGCAAGCAAGTGCCTTTAACCACTGAGCCATCTCACCAGCCCAGGAATCAGATTTTGCTGTGTAAAGGGATGAGACTATGCGCCTTTCTGCTTCTCATTTAAGGAGTGGGGCCGCAGTGGGTCTATGTGCTTGGGTTGCCCGGCTTGTCATCCCCTAGCGGGTTTAGAAAATATCAACCTAGACTATCACATGGGTGAACATCTTTCCTAGAATTGAGAAGGTGGATTTTAAACTACTTGATTTTCTTGGTGGTTTCTTCGGTTCTTTCTCTCTTTTATCAAAGTTAGGATGGCACACTAGGACACACTAAGCACCTTTCTCGTACACAAATACACCATGAGACGATGCAGCTCTTTGTTCAAGTCATGTCTTTGTTGACTAAATCCTGTAACAGATACATGCATTGACAATAGGCAACCATAGACGAATGAATAAATATCTCTACATCTATGTCATATCTAGAGTCTGTTTTATTTATACATTTTGGTATTTTTACATTTTGATGCTGGCTGTGGTCTCCTGATCCTCCTGCCCAGTCTTTCAAGTGCTAGGATTATAGGCTTGCATCGCTGTGCCTATCTCTCTACATTTATTATGACCAAGTAGGATTCTAGTGCAGTGAGTTCATTCAGTTATATTTTCACTTTTTTTTTCCTGAGGCAATCTCATGTGAGCTCAGGCTACCTGGAATTCACTTGGTAGCCTAGGCTAGCCTGAACTCATGATGATCCTTCTACCTCAGCTTCCCAAGAGCTGGGATTAAAGCTGTGAGCCACCATGCCTGACTTAAATTTTCTATTTTAACCATTTTACTTTTTTGTACTAATGGTAGTAAAATATAAAATACTTAGCAATAAAGTACAGTTAGGAAGTGGGCTACAGTTACATATCTTGCACAACCATGTCCCTTTTTTACACACAGACATTTTATATTAATTATTTTTTAAAATATTCATTTGCGCCGGCATGGTGGCGCATGCCTTTAATCCCAGCACTTGGGAGGGAGAGGTAGGGGGATCGGCATGAGTTCGAGGCCACCATGAGACTGCAAAGTGAATTCTGGGTCTGACTGGGCTTGAGCGAGACCCTACCTCAAAAAACCAAAAGAAAAAAAATTATTTGCAAGCAGAGAAAGAGAATGGGCATGCCAGGGGCTAGCGCCCCTGCAAATGAATGCCAGATGCACGCATCACTTCGGTTACTGGCATGCATCAAAGCTGGGCTGTCAGGCTTTGCAAGCAAGTGCCTTTCTTCGGAGCCATCTCTCCAGTCCCATTTCCTGTGTATTCTTTACAAAACATTTTCTTTTGCTTAGTTCTAAATTATTTTCCTGATGAATGATTTGTACCTGGCAGATCCTGTGCCAAGCAGTAGTTTTATACTTAAATCTGGGCATGGAGGAGAGGGGGAGAGATGCCAGCTACAGTGGGTGGAGAGGTTGGGGGAAGGGAGCTTCTCACAGATGATGTATGACAGCTTGTTCCCAAGCTCAGGGAAGGGGTTCTGGAGGAAGTTGGGGTGAGCTGAGCTGAGCAAGGAAAAGGTGGTCCTATCATCTAAAGAGGGTCTATGAGCCCATGAACTTTGCTCTCTGTAGGAGTGTGCACCAGATCTTCCAAGTTTTGTATGTGTGTGTGTGTGTGTGTGTGTGTGTGTGTGTGTGTGTGTGTGTGTGTGTGTGGTTAACTATAAGCCAGGAATTGAGATTCTTATGTAAAATCTGTTTTTAAAAGGTTAGCTGATTCAACATTTTAAATAGGAACTTCCTGTAGACTGAACAAAATGGCATTGTGAACTAGACACAGCCTTGTGAGAGCTTCGGCCCTGAAAAATAGGTATCCCGCCCTTCAGAGGCCAAATAAATGGAAGCATAGAGTTTGAATGAAAACACAATATTCTTTTGTTTTGTTTTGTTGTGTTTTGCTTTTCGGATGCAGGGATTTAGTGTGTAGTCCTAGCTGGCCTGGAACTCCCAAGTACAGACAAGCTGCTTGGTGCCACCGTGCCTGGCTCACTTTGTTATTACTATTTACTTGTTTGAGAGTGTGCATATGCGTGTGTAGATGTGTTTGTGTGCGTGAGTGCAAACCCATGGGTGGAGGTCAGAGGACAGCTTGCAGCTGTGTCCCCATCAGTGCCGCTGCTCTTTCAGCTGCAGTGCCCAGAGCTTCTGGAAGATTCTTCTGTTTGGTGTCCACGTTTCATCTCACTTTTTATTTATTTATTTATTTGGGTTTTTCGAGGTAGGGTCTCGCTCTAGTCCAGGCTGACCTGGAATTCACTCTGTAGTCTCAGGGTGGCCTTGAACTCACGGTGATCCTCCTACCTCTGCCTCCCAAGTGCTGGGATTAAAGGTGTGCGCCACCACTCCCAGCTTCCCTCTCACTTTATTTTTTTAAAAATATTTTATTTAAAAATATTTTATTGGGCTGAAGAGATGGCTTAGCGATTAAGGCATTTGCCTGCAATGCAGAAGGACCAGAGTTCAATTCCCCAGTGCCCATATACAGCCAGATGCACAAGAGGGCGCATGTGGCTTGGAGGCCCTGGTGCACCCATATTCTCTCTCTGTCTGCCTTTCTCTCTCTTTCTCTCTCTCTCTCTCTGGTAAATAAATAAAATATTTTAAAAAATATTTTATTTATTCATTTTCAAGCAGAGAGAGAGAGAGAGAGAGAGAGAGAGAGAGAGCGCACACCAGGGCCACCACCTTGTGAGTCTGGCTTATATGGGACCTGGGGAATTGAACTGGAGGCAAGTGCCTTAATCACTGAGCCATCTCTCCAGCCCTCCCTCTGACTTTAGATTGTTGGGATTACTAAGGGCCACCAAGGCTTTTGGCTTTTTAGGTGGGCTCTGAGGATCTGAGTTGGGTGCTAAGGCTTAACAGTGAATGCTTTATTCTCTGGCTCACTTAAACAAACAAAGAAAAAAAAAACATTAAGCCCAGCATGGTGGCTCACGCCTTTAGTCCCAGCAATTGGGAGGCAGAGGTAGGAGGATTGCTGTGAGTTCAAGGTCAGCCTGAAATTGCATAGTTCCAGATCAGCCTGGACTAGAGTGAGACCCTACCTCAAAAAATCAACAAAAATTATTGATTTATGTATTTATTTGCACATGTGTGTGGGCATGTGTACACCTCTTGTCACTGCATATGAGCACTGGATACTTGGACCACTTTTTTGTATGTGACTTACATGGGCGCCTGGGGAGTTGAACCCTGGGTTTCACAAGCATTGACCGCTGAGCCATCCTCCAACTGGCATCAAATCAAAACTTGGTGCCATCCATTTTTATCTCCCCCAAACCAGAATGAACGTAAATGGTAACACAATTTCTGCCTTTTACACTTGGAGTGTTCCATCTGGAATCTACATGAACCAGGCTTTTGTGCCTGAGGAGTGACAGGGTTAGGGAGAAATTGCTAGAAACTGGGTACAAGCTTGAGGGAGTGATGGGCAGTGATTTGTAAGAGATACTTGGAGTTAAGGAGAGTTAGTAAAGGAAGATGATTGACTCCTTCTGTCTGGAAATGGCTCTGGGGGGGAGGAAGGAGGAGGGAGGAAAGGGGGGCCTTACAAGCGACTACCATGACTAAGTATTTAGAAGTAGTGCAGAATGTGGTTCTCTGCCAGTTCATGGTAGTTGACGTGTGTCTCTCCAGAAGAGGAAATGGAATGAGAAAGAAGGGAAAGAATTCAGGTCAGAGAGGAGACTGAGTGAAGAAAGAAGGGTCCATAGAGCAGTCAACAGTGTAAATGACACCAAGAAAGTTGGCCAGTTTACTATGGTAGAGAGTACAAGCCTTCCCATTGCTTCCCCATCCCGCCCTGGGCTCCCACAGTGCCTGAGAGGGTGGACACAGCACAATCAGTGCCACTTAGACCAGCCCCCAGGGTCCCACTTGGGATGGAGTGACAGAGGGGAGACACACTGGGAAACAATGTCCCATGGGTTTAAGCCCCTCTGCTCAGTGGGTGTCGCTGTGCAGGACACAGCCTCAGACCTGTGCCCAGCCTCATGGTTTATCTGTTCCAGAGAACATCCTAACGTAATTTGTTGTACAAACATCCCCAGAAAGAGAGGAGTGGCAGTATTGTGACCCATCTCTGTACTAGCCAAACTCAGAATCCTTGTCTGAGGATTTTGTGAAATCATATTTAGAAATTTCATTCATCCCAACTCCTTAGTGCATGTTTTCAGAGGAGGACACTTTGGGATTCATCAGGGTTTCTTCTAGGCTTTATATTGACCTCACAGTGTGAGTTGAATCAAATGGTATAATGGGCTGGGATGTGGCTTAGCGGTAGAGGGCTTGCCCTGGATGCGCAGGCGCTGAGTTTGATTCCCAGTACAACAATAACAAAAAAGAGCTTTTATTTTTCTCCTTCCCTCTCTTTCCCTTCTTCCTTCCCTTCTCCTTCTCTCTCTCCCACACTCTCTTCTTTTCATTTTTGCTTCTCTCCTCTTCTCTCCTCTCCTCTCTTTTCCTCCCCTTTCCTCTCCTTTCTTTTCTTTTCTTTCACAAGGTCTCATGGAGCCCTGACTGGTCTTTATGAATTTCTGATCCTCTAGCCTCCATCTCAGGAGTGCTGGGATTTCAGGCATGTGCCACCACACCCAGGGTACATGATGCTGAGATTGTCCCCAGGACTTCATGCATACGAAGTAAGCACTCTAACAACTGAGTGACATCCTCAGCCTGTAACTTTCAATTTTCAGTATTTTGGTTGCTTTTAGAATAGCCTCATGTAAGTATGCCCCTGTCACCCTTTCTCTTCTTGTTATGGAAGCTGATTTGTGATGTAGAGAGAATGGGTACAGCTTTCTCACCCTGTTAATTGCAAAGAAAGGAAAATTCTTCAGATCCCACTACTTGGCCTTCCAGGGACTTAGGATCCACAGATAAAAGTGAAATTTGTAAATAATCTGTACCGGTATAAGGCATTGTGGATTCAAAAATTGTGAAAGAAATTTTTAGCCTTTTTATAAAGTACAGTTAAAAAGATCTTTAAAAAGATCCCAATCCTAGTAGTAATGTATGTCATAGTAGGAAAAGCTTATGGAATGCTCGGGGTGCCTGGCATGGTTTGCAAAGCTTTTCCTATGTTCTTAGCTCCTGAATCCACACAGAACTCCCTGGCTGAGGGGACCAAGGCCAGCTCTCCAGGCTGCCTGCTCCTCCCCAGCTCCATGGACAACCAAGTGCTTCAAGGTCACAGAGCTGCGATTTGAACCCAAGCAGTCTGCCTTCAGGATCTGTGCAGTATCGCCATTATTTTTGGTCTTGTAACAGCAAACAATTTGCTCTAGAAATTTCTTTCACTGTCTCCTTCACTTCAGTCTTGAAGTCAGCCTCCAAGTTTGATTACAAAGAAGAAAAATAATTGGGCTTTTCCCCGTAGAACATCCTCCCCTAACCAATAAGCCCATGAAATGATGGAGAACAGAAAGCCGACCGGAGGAGGTGATGGTTGATATTGAGTGACAGGATCGGGACCCACCTAGGCGGCAAATCTCCTGGCACATCTATGACAGTGTCTAGGTTAAGTTAACTGATTGGGCAGTGCTGTCCCACGGGCTGTGAGCCCTGGATGGGGAGAAAGTGAGCTGAGCACCCAGCAGAGCATCTCTTGGCTTCCTAAGTGCAAATTCAATGTGACCAGCTGCTGTCAGCTCCTGCCCGTCAGGCCTTTGTTGCATGAGACATGGTATCCCTTCAAACTTAAGCCAAAATAAACCCTTCTTTTCTTTATTTATTTGTAAGCAGAGAGAGAGAGACAGAGACAGAGACAGAGACTGTGTGGGCCGGGGCCTCTAGCCACTGCAAACGAACTCCAGACACATGTGCCACCTTGTGCATCTG
Organism: Zapus hudsonius; assembly: GCA_004024765.1. Lineage (NCBI taxonomy): Eukaryota > Metazoa > Chordata > Mammalia > Rodentia > Dipodidae > Zapus > Zapus hudsonius. Next base: position 10,430 of record PVHP010028841.1, on the reverse strand, counting down.
GCTTTACGTGGGAACTGGGGAATCGAACTCAGGTTCTTAGGCTTTGCAGGCAAGCATCTTAACTGCTGAGCCATCTCTCCAGAGATTTTGTCACAGCTATGAGAAAAGTAACTAGTTGAAGGACCTTCTTGGAACACTGTCCCAAGACTGGTCATGGTTAAGACTGTAGTGGGAGCCTTGTTGCCATGACAGCCCTCATCCCTGGCACAAGAATTATTTTTAAGAGCACAACACCTGCCTTGTTTTACCTGGGCCTTCTACTGAATGCATCTGGTGATCTTCCCAGGGCATTTTCAAGTCGCCTTTTACAATTGAAACAGGTTGTGGGAAAGATCTGGGGTTTGGAACTTCCAGAACTTGAGTTTGGGGCCTGGCCTCTCTCCTGTGGCCTTGCTTTGTGACCTTGGGTTTCTCAAAGCTTGGGCTTCATCGTCTGTAAATGGGGAGAGGACAATCCCAGCAGTCTGATTGGTTTTGCCGAGTAGAAGGAGCTATTATACGTGACAGTATTTTACTAACAACAAAGCCACACGTACTGGGCCATGAGCTGACCGGCATGTCCTTTGTGAGTCTTGGAATGCGTTTCCCATGATGGGTGGGTGGGTTCCTGTTGATCTGAACTCCTTTCTTTCAGTTCTCTCCGTACCTGTGTTACAGTGTGGACCCGAGTGTGGGCGTTGACTCGGTTTCTGGCCCAAAGTCTTTTTTCTTGGTTTTCTCCCCCTCCTACTTTAGGCTGGCCTCCAGTTTCCTGACAAAGTGCTATTTGTTTTAAGGGTGAAGCAGGCGATTCTCTGGGCAGCGACCCTGGCTGCAGGCAGTTACTGTAGTTCAGGGTGAAAAGCCAAGCTGGAGTGGGAGGGACAGTGACAGGCAGGGCTTGTTCCTGGCCTCTCTGCACTCATGCCTGGAGGAAGGCAGGACTGGCTTCCCCATAGAAGAGCCTCGAGATGTCCTTCAGGACAGGACAGGACAGCATTGAGTCAGAGACACTGTGCTACTATGAAAGCAGATGCTTCCTCTTCCTCCTCCTCTCTCTCTTCCCCCTTTTCATCTTGAGAAAAAGTACGGTTTGAAGAACTCCATAGGGAAGGAAGTAGAAGTTAACAGTAAGTCATAGCAGCGGCCAACGTTGCTGTGCATTTGGGCCACACTTTGGTTTTTCGAGGTAGGGTCTCGCTCTAGTCCAGGCTGACCTGGAATTCACTATGTAGTCCCAGGCTGGCCTCGACTTCATGGTGATCTGATCCTCCTGCCTCTGCCTCCGAGTGCTGGGATTAGAGACATGGGCCACCATGCCTGACCTGGCCACACTTGTCATCTTCTCTCACCTCAGCCAGGAGGGCCAGGGCCACGAGTGTCCATTTCAAAGCTCAGAAAATTGAGGTTTAATGTGTGTAAATAACCTATTCAGCATTAGTATTCTGGCTAATAAAGAGCAAAGCCCTGAACCCGAGTCTGTCTCTCCTGCACAATATGAAAGACTTGTGTAATCCAGCACATTGCACTAACCCAGGTTCTCCCATAGGCTGTGCTTTTAGAACGTTTTCTTTTTTAAAAAAATATTTTATTTATTCATTTTCAAGCAGAGAGATACAGAGAGAGAGAGAGAGAGAGAGAGAGAGAGAGAGAGAGAGAGAGAAAGAGAGAGAACACCAGGGCCACCACCTTTGGGTCTGGCTTATGTGGGTCCTGGGGAATTGAACCTGGGGCCTTAGGCACTGGAGGCAAGTGCCTTAACCGCTGAGCCATCTCTTCAGCCCTTCTTGGATGTTCTTGAGAAGGGAGATTGGTCGGATCTCTGCCTTCAGCAATTATGGCAGAGGGACAGAGGGAAGGAGGAGCAGGATGTCTGCAGAGAAGTTTCTTCATTGGTCTGCCCCATAGAGGCCACCTAGATGTCACCTGAATGCCCAGATTCCTGGAGCACCCCTTCTTGTTACTCTGGCGTGAGGTCCCAGGTGACTGATCCTGGTGACAGAAGGGGTCTCTTAGAGCATTAGAACAGTTGGGAGAAGAGTCTGGGCTGAGGCCCATTCCCAGTTTGTATGGATTATTTTGAAACCTTGGGAGGAGACCAATCATCAGAATGTCAGTCTGGTATTTAAAAAAACTAGTAATTAATTTATTTGCATGCTTGTGTATGTGCACACCTGCAGGTGTATGCATGGGTGCACCAGGGTCTTTTGCTGCTGCAAACAAATGTCAGAAACAAGCGCCATTTTTCTGATCCAGCTTTACATGGGTACTGGGGAATTGAACCCAGGCCAGCAGGCTTTGCAAGCAAATACCTTTAATTTCTGAGCCATCTCCCCATCCTCTGTTTGGGTTTCATGGCTTTTTATGCCCTGTAAGTAAGCAGTCTCCATTTGACCCTGGACAGACGTTTTCTGCATCCGTTTTTCAGCTCAACTGTCATATGGCTCTGATGTTCATGTTATAGAAGAAAATGGAAGGTTTTATTTTACTCTTTGCCGCCTGTCTTCCTTGACTGCGGTAGATCAAAAGCCCCAGAGTCCATTCTTTTTGTTAATCCCACACTTCCACTACCTGGCCATGGGACCATAGCAAAGTAACCTAACAATATTTGCCCTGAGGATAATTTATGTAGGATGGATAGACCGGTTCCTGGCTCATAGTTAACATTTCAATACTAGCTGCTGCTGCTTTCATTATTATTGCCAGTACTTCTACCGATGTCCAGAGGTCTTCTTTCCCCACACTTACCACAGAGTGGGAGCTTTACTTTGAAAAATGCCTGCCCAGATCCTGGCAGAGACCTAATGTCCCCTCTTCCTGTGTCTTGCATTTTGTAGAAACCTTTACTTGCATAAACAAGCTTGTTAGGATATGCATGGAGCCTGTTTCTCAAAGAAAACCACACCTTTCCTTACATGTTACTTATTTATGAGTTGATGTCTTTAGTCTCTTAGGAATTGTGTGATGTCCACTTGTACATTTCTTGGGACGCAGCCTGAACCTGGGCCATTTTTGTCCAGTGTCACAGATTTCTCTTATAACCACGTCTTGAGCTCCACATCAACTGCTAACTTCACAAGCGTCATTTCTGCTGGGAAGATAAACAGTTCTACCAAAAGAGAAGTTATTTCTCAACATTAAAGAAATTAGAAATGATAATTTATGCTAACAAAAATAACGTGAGTCCAAGTTGTAGCTCTCTTCTGCCCCTTCTCTGTTGTTCTTTAACCTGCTGCATGGCTGCAGACCGTTCTCATGACCTCCTGTCTGCTGTGGATTTGTGGTGGGGACAGATTATGCATGCACCATCCATCCATGTTTCATGTGACCTCTCAAAGTCTGTCTCTGAGCCCATTCTTCTTCTGTTTTTTTTTTTTTTAACATTTTGCTTACTAAGTTTTTCTTTTTTCCCCCCTCAAAGGAATGTAGCTTCCCATGCCTCTTTCCTGACAATATCTGGAATAAGAGAATGGTACTTTGTGATGACCAGCCCTAGATGCTGAAATTTTAAACATACCCACTCTGTCTTGCTTGGCATCCAGAGGTGGTTCCCACCCATCGGACATCCTCAGCCCTTCCCTGCAAATTAAAGGGAGTACAAAAATGTAACTGAACTTCTTGTTTTTCTCCATGTCTCTGCTAATTTAACTAAATTCATTGACTCGCCCTCGTTTGCCCTTTCCACACCTCCCAAATTAATGTTCTGTGCAAATTTGATTATAACAGTGCGAACAATTTCTGTTACTTTTGAATACTATTCCATGTGGCTTCCCCCCTTCACCTTCCTAGTAAATATCCAGTGTTTTTCTTTCTAGCCTGCTTAACTTCTGTGTGGTTCTTACAGCCGATCTTGACCTCACAGGACACTGTATCAAGTTCTTTCTCAAGATCAAAGTCCATGGGGTTCATCGCCTGCCCTTCTGCTGCCGGAGCCAGGCAGTCCCTGGAGCCTGGAAATCTAAGATTCTGTTCAAGAGGGGGAAGCAGCTTCTCCAAGTGCAGATAGCTTCTTTTCAGTATTCTTGTATTCAGCAACAGGAGCATGACTCAGTACTCCTGACCCCAGGTTTCTCTCCAGTGTCTTTGTGACCAGTACATTCTTGCTATGAGAAGGAGCATCTCTGAGGCTTTTATCCCACTCCGTGGCACTGTACCCCAGGAACTGGGGAGAGGTGCACCCAGTGCAGGTGTCCTGTTGGAAGCTTGTTGGTTAAAAGCAGACTGAGCTGGGTGTGGCTGTCTTGGCTCGTACTTGTCTTCCTAGCACTCAGGAGGCTGAGGTAGGAGAATCACTTTGAGTTCCAGGTCAGCCTGGACTAGAGAACCTGCCTCAACAGCAAAACAAAATAAAACAGTAGACACTGTGTTCAGCCAGGCTGTCCGAGTAGTTCTGGAATGTACCAGGAGAGTGTGACTCTGGGCAGATCACTTTCCATCTCTGAATCTGTTTCCTGACTTTTCATATCAGGATAATCTCAATGGGTTGTTGAGGCCGTAAGTGACTTCACACATGTAACATGAGTGATATTTACTACACCAGAGTTTGTTTTAGAATTTAATGAATACAGGGTTTGGGAATGTAGCTCAGTTGGCAGAGTGCTTTCCTAACATGTCCAAAGCTTTGCGTTCTGTCTTGAGTATCATATAAACTGGGTATGGAGACATAGACCTGTAATTCCAGCACTCCGGGGGGGGTAGAGGCAGCATCAGGGGTTCAAGGCCAGCCTGGAACACATGAGCTCCTGTTTAAAAAAATATTAATAATTTGAATAATTTAAACAAAACAAAAAATTGGTGAATAAGGCCGGGCGTGGTGGCGCACGCCTTTAATCCCAGCACTCAGGAGGCAGAGGTAGGAGGATCACTATGAGTTCAAGGCCAGCCTGAGACTACATAGTGAATTCCAGGTCAGCCTGGACTAGAGCGAGACCCTACCTCGAAAAACCAAAAAAAAAAAAAAAAATTGGTGAATAGACTTTCAAAGATTCATAATAGAAATCCTGGATTTTCAGGAAACCTTGTTTTTCTCTTGCTTTTTAAAAAATATTTTTATTTTTTTGCAAGGAAAGTGAGGGGAGAGAGAGAATGGGTGTGCCAGGGCCTCCAGCTGCTGCAGACGAACTCCAGATGCATGCATCACTTTGTGCATCTGGCTTTATGTGGGTACTGGGGAATCGAACCTAAGCTGTCAGGCTTTGTGACAAGCGCTTTTAACCACTGAGCGAGCAATCTATCTCTACAGCCCAAAACTTTCTTTTATTTTCGTGTTGTTTGCTACGGTCCTTCCACTGTAAGGCAGAGATGAATATCAAACTACTCAGTTTTGTGACTCACAAACTGTTTTCTCCTTTAGACTTTGTTTTAATGCTAATTGAGAATTGTTCTTTTTAAGACAGTGACACATGGGACTTATTTCTTATCAGTCCTTATATTTTGCTACTTCCGGATCTTATATATAGTTTCATACTTTTGTTTTTTGTTTTTTTGAGGTAGTGTCTTGCTCTACCCGAGGCTGACCTGGAATTCACTATGTAGCTCCGGGTAGCCTTGAACTGGCAATGGTCCTCCTACCTCTGCCTTTTTAGTGCTGGAATTAAAGTCGTGCACCACCATACCCTGCTACAGGTTGTATATTTTAAAAGTCTTATTTATTTATTTATTTATTTATTTATTTATTTATTTATTTATTTATATGTTAGCTTTGGGGCGATTGGACATGCTGTGAATATCTGTCACTGTGCTGTATCCTTGGCCCTAAGAGATTGTGACAATCCTGCCTGTCTCGCAAGTGCTGGGATTATAGACACGTGTCATGACACCCAACTACTTTTTTGTTTTCTGAAGTTCTTTTTAAGGTTTTTTTTTCCTTAGTAATGAACATTATATTTATTAAGCTTGTTAGGACAACTTCTTAAAAATCTGAATTTTAAATATGTTTGAAAAACAAGACTTCCTAGAGAGAGGTAAAACAACTCATTGAAGAAGGAAGCAGAGATGACTACCACAGGAGGTGAGCAGACAAAACATACCTTCCAAAGAAAAATGCCTTAGAAGGGCGGGGGTTAGTCCACACCTCAGCAGATAACCGAGGCATTTCATTGCAGAACATCTTGGGCACTTTTCCCTCCTTTACACATACTGGAATTTTGCTAAACGTATGCATATGTGTGTTTATGTATATTTTGAGACAGGGTAGCCAAGTCTGGCTTTGAACTTGATAAGTAGCTGAGGATGACCTTAAAATCATGATCCTCCGACCTCTATTGCCCAGGCACTGGGAGATAGGGATTCCACCACATCCGGTCTAGTGGATCTCATTGTGTACATAGTAATCAGACAACATTCATTTTGCATATACATTTGCATACTAATTAAAGAATGAGAGTAGGAACTTGGAACAACATATTAAGATTGTGTCTATAAGGCAGTCTCTCTCTCTCTCTCTCTGTCTCTCTCTCTGTCTCTCTCTCTCTCTCTCTCCCTCCCTTTCCCTCCCTCTCCCCCCTCCTGCTTGCTTGGGAGTTTTTCCTTACTTTTCCTTAGTAAAGCTATTTTCCTTAATAAAGCTCATTCCTTGTCAGCATTCCTTAATTTCTCTTTGGCATGTGACAGTGAACTCAGGAATCCCTGGCGTGTGGCACAACTCTGGTGAGCATTGACTTTCCATTACCTTAGGCCTTGAGTTAAGCCCACCACGAGTCAGGAAAGGCTTTGTTCCTCTCAAAGGCCCTATATCTCTGGTGTAGTTTGGGGTGGGGTACCCCAAAGTACTGCCTGACCAGGGGAAGGTACCATTGAGGAAAAACAAAGCAATTGTGTCTATCATAGTTAATTACCAGATCTGTCTTATAAAATATTCAGCCACAGCTCGAGAGTGTATTTAATCTAAATTATATTGGCTGCTATTATGATGGCTTAAAATCCATCAGCTAATTATAAAATACATGTTTATTTTATACTTTATATTTTACCAACAATAGGAGTTCATACGATGTCCTGGAGGGAGAACATTACAAGGTATGTTTTACTTATTGAATATTGAACCTTGGCTGATAGGCTTTGCAAGCAAGTGACTTTAACCACTGAGCCATCTCCCGTGCCCCCAGGCAGATTAAAAGTTTTTTTTCTCTTTTTATTATTTGTGTGTGTGGGGGGGGGGCATGTGCTTGAACATACGTGCCAGTCAGAGGACAAACTCAGGGTGTTTTTCCTCTCTCCCACCCTTTGTTTTTTGAGGTAGGGTCTCGCTCTAGTCCAGGCTGACCTGGAATTCACTCTGTAGTCTCAGGATGGTCTTAAACTCAGTGATCCTCCTACCTCTGCCTCCCAAGTGCTGGGATTAGAGGCATGCACCACCACCCCAGCTTCTTCCTCTCTTTGGAGACACTGCTGCTTACAAGCTTTGGGATTCTCCTGGCTCCACCTCCTATTGCTCCAGGTGTGTCAGGATTACAGACACCTGAGCCACTTTGCATCAGTCTATCTTCACTGAGGAAGTTCGAACTCAGGTTGGCACATATAAGCAAGCACCTTTAACCACTGAGCCATTTCCCCAACCCCACAGATGGTTTAAAAAATGATTTGGGGCTGGAGAGATGGTTCAGTGGTTAAGATGTTTGCTTGTAAAGCCCAAGGACCCTGGTTTGATTCCCTAGTACCCATGTAGAGCTAGATGCACAAGGTGGCACATGCATCTGGAGTTTGTTTGCTAGAGGCCCTGTTTCACCCATTCTCTTTCTATCTGCCTCTTTCTCTCTCCCATAAATAAGTAAATAAAGTATTTTTAAAAATGATTTGCAGTCCCATGTTTCCCTTTGTCATGGGAAGGGACAGTCTGGCTTCTTGATGGCTGATAGCCCTCTGTGGGATAATGCCAGTCAAGCCTGCCAGTTGGATCCGAGAAAAGCTTCCTTGAAAGCTATGGCCCAGGGTTTGCTGAGGTAGCCTGAGTGCCAGGGAGACCTTCTGCCCTGTGCACTCCCCTGGAAGGGAGGCTGAGTCAGAACATTCTGCAGCCAAGGCTGCTGGCGCAGAGAAACCATCTCTTAGGGAACCAGACAGCTTGTCAGTTTTCTTTGTCTTGTTTGCAAAAATCCATCTGGAATCATCACCAAGAGAAACCTTTGCTAGTCATTTGCCACCTTCAAAGTAAGAGCTTTCTCTAAGATGAAGCACGGTAAGCAGCACTGCTCTCTAGATAAGTTATCGTTTTGTGGTTTAATTTGAAGTCTCTACATTGGCTTTCACAAAGTTGCTGATTTTTTGTTTGTTTTTCGAGGTAGGGTCTCACTCTAGCCCCGGCTGACCTGGAATTCACTATGTAGTCTCAGGGTGGCTTTGAACTCACAGCGATCCTCCTACCTCTGTCTCCGGATTGCTGGGATTAAAGACGTGTGCCACCACTCCTGGCTTAAAGTTGCTGATTATTATGCATGGAGGTACTGAGGGAGACACCCCTCCCTGCCCCCCACTTCTTCCAAATCAGTTTCATTCTTTCTTTGTCTCATCTAGGCCAGGCTGGTCTTGGACCTGCTCTGTAGCCTTGGATTACCTTGAACTGATCCTCTGTCTTCACCTCCCGATTGTTGGGATTACAGGACTGCGCATCTTGCCCGATTTGCGCTTACCTTTATTGGCATCATTTCGGGCTGCCTAGGCGCTTCTTCAGATGACATTGTGATTGAAATGTGTGCTTCTGCATCAGGGCTGGGAAGAATTACTGCTCCGTGAGTCACAGCAAAGCTAGCGTGGAGCTGCCTCCATATAGTGTTTGTTGGGATTAAGAAACACATTTTCCACAGTGCTGTCTTCCCCAAACCTTCGGGATCTGTACATTGAATTTATTTTTTATTTCTTGTTTTGTTTGCTTTTTCTCTCGAGGTAGGGTCTCTTGCTCAGGCTGATCCGGAACTCACTCTGTAGTCCCAGGTTGGCCTCAAACTCACAACGATCCTTCCATCCGTCTCTCCGGTGCTGGGTTAAAGGCCCACACCATCTCTTCATCACCAGCTTCATAGAATGAATTCTAATAAACATTTCTGAAGACGAGGAGGCTATAAAGATCCCAAGAGGAAAATGGAACATGGAGATGGGGTGCAGGTGCAGAGAATAAGATTGCTCTACTCTCTGCAAAGGAACTTTGGTTTTTCAAGGTAGGGTCTCACTCTATCCCAGGCTGACTTGGAATTTGCTATGTAGTCTCAGGCTGGCTTCGAACTCACAGCGATCCTCCTTGGACTCCAAGTACTGGGATTAAAGGCATGTTCTGCCCCTCCTAGCTCAACAGAGGGACTTTTGTACCAACATCATAAGGTTGTCACTCAGCACAGTACTAGGATGACATAAGCCCCTGGTTTATTATTGACTTTTTACATGAATGACTGAGTTTTTCAGAACTCAGGGAGATTTTGAAAAACAAGATTCTATCATTTCAGGAGTTCTGATAGAAACCGAGGTTCTACAAGGCAACCTCAGCACGTTTCCTTTGCCTGAAGAATTTTATTTTTCTTCCAATTGTCCTTCTGGACTCTTCAAGTTATAATGAGTAACTGAAATGAAGGCCCAAGTACCAAAAGATATTTTAATATGGGATTATGTCCTTTAAAATGGGTAATTATTGACAGGGTTTTATAACAGTCTTTTTTGTTTTGTTTTGTTTTTTGTTGTTTTTCGAGGCAGGGTCTCACTGTATCCTGGGCTGACCTGGAACTCACTCTGTAGCACAGGGCTGGCCTTGAACTCACTGTTCTCCTCCTACTTCTGCCTCCCTATTACTGGGATTAAAGGTGTGCACCACCATGCCCAGCCTGTAATAGACGTTTTCAGTTTATGCCTTTCTTGGAGCTTTGCCTCTTACTGGGTACGATGTGGCAAAGAAATACTCTCTTTGGGAAGGAGTTTGAAGTTTGTCAAAAGAGATGAAGACTTGTCAGGTCCAGGGAGACAGTTGGATGGAGCTGGATCTACACGGATGCTGAACCACTCAGAAGGTTTTTAGTAGTGAGTGCTTGAAGGATAACATACATGTCACTGACCCTCTCGTGCCCCTCTGCCCTCTCCCTGCTGTACGTGAATCTGTGTCTGCTACAACTCCAAGTCTAAGCTGGGGAAGGGCAGGTGAGAGGCCATGCATTTCTCTGCAAGCATCTAGGTGTCATCACTGCCAAGACTCCTAATCACTTTTAGGTATGTGCTCTGACCCAGGTAGGGTCTCACTCTAGTTCAGGCTGATCTGGAATTCACTATGTAGTCTCAGGGTGGCTTTGAACTCAATGGCAGTCCTCCTACCTCTGCCTCCTGAGTGCTGGGATTAAAGGTTTATGCCACCACGCCCTGCATCTTAACCTACACCTGGAGTTTTACTAATAGCTACAGGTGACAGGCGACAGGTGATCATGAACTAAGTGCTAAAGCAGAAAGAAAGGGACCATGAGAACTTTCAGTTTTTCTAC
>PVHP010028840.1:0-22792 GCA_004024765.1 Zapus hudsonius | reverse complement strand
GTTGGTCCTTAGTGGCACCCTTCTTTTCAGCAAGGTTTCCTTCACCTCCTAAAGGTTCCCAAACAATACCAACACCTAGAGGTTAAGTGTTCAAACACAGGAATCTATGAGGGACTTGTTACATTCAATCCACTGAACAGTTGGTAGACAATTTGAGCAAATTCGATTTCCCTGTGCATGGATGTTAATTATGTTCGTAATGGCAAGCACGTATATATACTACTTTGGAAGTATTCCATATATGCCCAGGAGTTGCCTAGCTGGTTCATGGTAGTTTGATTTTTAGTTTTTTGGAAACCTCCATATTGATTTCCATAGTAGCTGCTCTTAGAGATGACACTCCCACCGGCAGTCTATAAACTTCCTCTTTCTTAATGCCCTTACCAGAAATTGCTGTTTTCGTTTCCTTTCTAAAAATCGAATTATATTATCTGAATAATTTATTTTTGCTTTTTATGTTTTAAGTTGACCAGAGAAATTTTAGTGTCACTTATTATGGCATTTTAAATACAATTTGTTTCTTTAACTCTTGTCCCTCCCTCCCCCTTCCTACGTATTCCCAACTGCTTTCCCCTGGCTCCCTCTCTTCTTTCTAATAATCTCCCCTTCTGTTTGCGAGTTACATGTGGTATTTTGCCCTTAGTGCCTCACTCTTCCAGCTCCACTGTTTGGACCAGCTTTTGTTTTGATTTTATTTTCTTGATCATCACCAATCTGATGGCAGTGTGAAATATAATTTCAAAATGGGATTAACTTGCATTTCTTTGATGGTGAATGATGTTGAACTTTAAAAAAAACATTAATTGGTCGATTGTGATTCTTCTTATTTAGTTCATTGGCTCTGGTTTTCGGTGTTTTGTTTTTGCAAAGATTTCCTCCCATTCTGAAGGCTGTCTTCTCATTCTGCTCATTTTTTGCAATTCAGAAGGTTTGTAAATTCGTGTGTCCACACATTTATCAATTCACAGGATTCTTTTCTGTGCTATTAGAGTCCTAATCACAATGTTAGTACCTTTCTCTGCATGTTTATGTGTTTCACTGTTTTTTTTTCTCTAGTAGTTTCAGCATTTTAGGCTTTTAATTCGGATCTTTGATATATTTTACTTTTCTGTAGACAAAAATATGGATGGAGTTTCATTTTTCTAAAAGCAGAGAAACACAAAGATAATTAAATACAGCTCAGGAGGGTTCAAAGGAGAGCAAGAACTTTATTGGGAACTGGGCCAGAGAGGGTTCTTGTGACATTCTGACAAAGGAAGGGGTTTCATTCTCTCTGTTCTTGAGAAAAAATGAAGTTTGATTGAGAGTTTGTTCCACAAACACACTGAGTCATGTGTTTGTGGAACAAATTTAAATGTAGAATAATGTTAAATCTGTGACATGATTTTTGTTGACTTCTCTTATTCAGTGAAAGAATGCAAAACACAGAGCAGAAAGAAATGAAAAAGGTGGAGTTTTACAAAGAAAAAAATGTGAAGAAGTCTAAAATTTGGGACACTGCAGCTATCTGAGGGGCTCTAATTGTTCAAGAGTTTATCACCATTAATTTGTGAGCCTGCTGCTTTGCACTGGGAAAATATGAACGATGTCCTGAGTGCATGACCCCTCCCATGAACGTCTATAGCTTCTAAGCATGGAAATTCTTTGTACATGAAAAAATCCTGAAGGGGAAATGTTGAAGGAGCCAGCATGCAGAGATGGCTAGAACCCTGAGCTGAGGCCAGGTTCCATCCTGGTCGGACAACAGAATGTGGCAGCAAACAGGCATCAAAGAATGGTTGAGGCAGCCATGGAGTATCACATTATAATTCCAGAGACACCCTGAGGCCAGGCAAGGGGAGAGGAAATGGTGAGAAACGATGGAGATCAATGGTAAGTTTCAATGGAGAAACCAGGATGCTAGTGAGAGGAGGACTATGGATATATGTCGATAAAAGATGAGGCCTTTGAGCAGATTCTGCTCAAGAGAAGAGACTCTGGGTGCTACAGGTAATGGAGCTGGAGGGAGTGGAACACCTGAGACTTTGAGATCCCTGACAGTTCCATCAAGGGTCTCAGATACTACACAAGGTCTACGAGATGTGATATTTCTCTCCTGGGCTTTTGGCTTGCTTTGGTCCAATCTTTCTTGCTGTGCTACATTCTTCCCTTGTGGAATGAGACCATTTATTCAGTGAAATTATGTGCTGAAAATATGCAGCTTTTGTTTTTATTTTTCAGGGTTCACAGTTTAACAAAAAATGCCTCAGTTCTCAGATGAGACCGTAGACTTTGCATCTTTGAACAGTGTTGTGACTGTTAAAGTTTGTGGGATCATTGAAGTTTGACTGAATGCATTTTGCATTATGAGATGCACAGGGAGCCTATGTGAGCCAAGGGCAAAATGCCCTTTGAATACAAAATGACTCCCATCAGCTCATGTGTGTGAATATATGGTTTCCAGTTGGTCAAACTGTTTGGGAGGGTTGTGGGACCTTTAGGAGGAAGACCCTCGACAGAGGAAGTGAGTGGGTCACTGGGAACCAGGCCTTGAAGTTTTGGAACCCAGCCCTATTCCAGTTCCCACTTTTCATCTTGCTGGCTGATAGAATAAACCAGCTTACCATCCAGTCAACAGACATCCCCAACATGGGTAGAATGGAAACCACTTGAAATATGACATGAATTAAAATTTTTTTCTTCCTAAGTGGATTCGGGTCAGGTATTTGTTCACAACAATGAGAAAGTAAGTATTGCAGTATGCATCCTTTGCTCTGATTGGCCAACAGCTGTTAGGATTCCCTGGTCACACTCCTGCTTATAAGGACTGAGACCCCTGCGCATGTTGTTAGTAACTCCTGGTGTTACTCTTATGAGTAGTTACCTGGCAATGACAGTTTACTCTGGTTCAATATCCACAGTCAAACTTGGGCTTAGTGGCACAGTTTACTCTGGTTCAATATCCACAGTTAAACTTGGGCTTAGTGGCACTGGCTTCCTGTTACATTGATGGCAGAAACTCTTTTGAAGGTCATTAGCCCTTTCAGGCACTGTGGTAGAGCAGCCCAAGCCACTCTGCTCCTCTTAACTCTATTTATCCACTAGATTAAATGCAACATCCAGTATTCCATCTGTTGCGGTCAGCTTTCTAGTTGCTGCGCAGAAAGAACCCAAACAAAAGTGGCTTGTAGAGGAATGGGTTTATTTGGCTTATGGACTCAAGGGGAGACTCCATCCTGGCAGGGAAAAGGATGGCATGAGCAGAGGGGTGGACATCACCTCTGCCACAGCACTGCAAACAGCGGCAGGAAGGTGTGCCAAACACTGTAAAGGGGGAGCTGGCTTATAACCCCATAAGCCTGCCCCCAACAACACAGCTTCATGGAGGTTGTAAAACCCAAACTGCCATCAGGTGAGGATCGATCTATCAGAACACCTTCAGTTGTTCGTGGGGGACACCTGTATCAAACCATGACACCATCCTTCTAGGAAATAGGAAGAAGGGAGCTTCCAGGGAGTTCTGTGAATACCATGTGTTTCACAGCTGATATGCACCTGAACTTTAACAACTTTAAAGCACTTTCATGAGCACAAATATTAACCACCAGGGAAGAAAAAGGCTTGGATTTTTTGATCATTTGCTCTACAGTTTTTAGGTTCCTTTGAATAACCTTGCAAATTACTTCCAAAGACAAACCTGGCATCACTGTTCCTTGTTTCGAGTCCTTCTGTGAATTCAGTAAACAGGAGAGATCCAGCCTCATCAGCCTATGTTGGGCTTCTTCATCTGTTTTTACTCAGTCACTGCAATGCATGTTTTGGAAGCTGATCTCAGAAAGCTGTGCATTGATTGCCTTCTCTATGCATTATATGTGTCGTTCCCTCTGCTAGAAATAATGCACATACTTACATGATAAGCATGCATCTATAGAAAAGACCCAAAGTCACTGCAAAACCTCAGTGGGTCCTTGCAAGTTGAGGCAGGCTTGGCACTTTCTTCTCTGTGGCTTTCATGTCTAACAGAATTACTGTTACTATATTTATGTGTTCATCTCCTCCATGATCTTTAAGTTCCTCCAGCAGAGAGACCATGCCTATACTTTATTCTATAGTGTCTGGATAGGAAAAATATTTTGTGAAATATTGATGAAGAATTGATGAATCAAAATATGGAAGAGGAATATAACTGAGATTATAAATGACTCAAAACAGATGAATAAGGAGGTCATAAAGAATAACACAATAAATAAAGATATTTGTCAATTATCTTTAAGACAACTAGTCAGAACTTTCCTTAAAAACCACTTTCTCCATCATATCAGTTACTTTCTCATTGCTGGCATAATGCCTGAGCAGAAGGGTCTAAAGAAGTTTAGAGAAGTCCATTGTGGTTGGAGAAGCATGGCTGGAGTCCCATCATTACATCAGTAGGGAGGAAGTAAAGAGTGATGAAGGCCAAATGCTCGGCTAGGTTTTTCCATTTTATTTATTTATTTATTTTTAAATATTTTATTTATTCATTTTCAAGCAGAGAGAGACAGAAATGGAGAGAGAGAGGAGAGAGAGAGAGAGAGAGAGAGAGAGAGAGAGAGAGAGAGAGAGAGAGAGAGAGAGAGAGAGAGAGCCAACCAGGGCTCTGGCTTATGTGGCTCCTGGGGAATTGAACCCAAAGCATTAGGCACTGGAGGCAAGTGCCTTAACTGCTGAGCCATCTCTCCAGCCCAGTTTTTTCCATTTTAAATAGAGTCTAGGAACCCAGCTCATGGGATTGTGTTGCCCACCTTTAAGGTGGGTCTTCCCATCACAACTAACCTAATCCTGAAAATCCTTCACAGACATGAGCAGACACTTGTTTTTCCATGATTCTGAGTCTCATCAAGTTGACAACCAGAGATTAACCATCAAAACATTGGAAGTATGAAGTGATTGGGATGAGCTGTTTGTCATACTGTAGCAGTTACAGTGAAATGACATCCTTCAGACATTCACTTTTACCTTCTATGTAAAACTTTTCTAGCCGGGCACAGTGATGCACACCCTTAACCCCAGCACTGGAGGCAGATGTTAGGAGGATCGCTAAGAGTTTGAGGCCATATATATTTTTTGATATGAAGTTTTGATTAGTTGTCTTAAAGAAAATTATCAAATATCTGATTTTTTATTATTTATAACCTCCTTATTCATCTGTTTTGAATCATTTTTAATCTCAGTTATGTTCCTCTTCCATATTTTGACTCAACCATCCTTCATCAATGCTTCAAAAAATATTCATATCCAGACATTATAGAATTAGGTATAGGTGTGGTCTCTCTGCTGGAGGAACTTAAAGATCATGGACGAGATGAACACATAAACATAATAACAGCAATGCTGTTAGACATGTATATATATTCTTATAAAAATATGATGTGAATACTCTATGTTTTTGTTTTAATGCACTAGGCAGGCACTTGGACAAAAATGACCTTTGTATATTCTCAGTTCCTCAAATTTACTACTGTGATTTAGCTTTGTACACCACACCTGCTGAGTGTCTAATTCAAACTCTCACAGTGGGTGGCTCTGTTACTATAAACATGAAATTTTTCGATTAGTTATTTTATATCATCAGCACTAACTGTTTTAATTTTAATTTTTTTCTTTCAATTTTGAATTTTAACATTTTTGTCAGCTCAAAGCTGTCAACAAAATTCTCAAAGGAACACAGTCAGCCAGAGCAATTACTGACTTGTATGTAGATGTAGAATTAACCTGTTTTCAAATTAAAAAGAAAGACAGAAAGGAAATGGGTTTCTATTCTTTCTCACTGACATGGGAACATGACAAAAATTGAGCTGTATGGTGCTGGTTTTATCTCACCACCTTACTAATGAAAGCCACCATATTTTTAATGAAGAACTTGGCAACACATTTTTTTTTCTAGTTTTAGGGCAGCAGTATCCTTAATATATGTTATCCATAATTCTCCTTAGCACATTTCCTTTTTCATAAAAATGTGATAAACTGCAAGAGCATTCAGCTGCCTGATTACCCAAATATCTCTGCTAATTTTCCAAGGTTATCAGAAATGATGCATGCAGTATAGTTTTGGCTATGCACAGATGAAAAGTACAGGAACATAAGCACTAGGCTGTGCATTTCACACTCCATAAACAAAATGAAGACACACACTAAAAGGTGCAATATTTATCTAATCTAAATCCAGGCAACATCAGTATCTTGATTTCTCTCAGGCTAAATCACGCTCTCTTAAAGTGACCAAATCATTAACCCAACAAACCAGCTGATGAACAAACTATGTATGAATACTGAAAAAGTGACATTTCTGATACAAGAGAAAATAATTGCACATAGTCAAGCAGAACAATAATGATCAGGAATAGCTTTAAAAGTTTATTTTTCTTTTCATTTATCCATTCATAAAAGTATATTAAGGATCTATGAATGGAGTTAAGAGTTAAGAAGTGAAATAAAAAGCAACTTATGACATACTGAAACACAGTTTTGTGTAAAGAGACAATTGCATAGACATTAATAAAGAAAATATTGTTGGTTCTTGTACCATTAAGCATAAGCTAGACAATAAAAAAGTCACTCAAATTGCAAACAATTTCCTCATGAATGGGCTGTTAGTCTCTTATCACAGAACGCACACAAGGGAGAAATTGGAATTTTTCTGATTCTTATTTTTTTTTGCAAGGGATAACCTCAATCCCATTCATATTTCTATAACTATACCAAATAGCAGAGCAAAAAATACCAGTATTATTAAGTTTAATTCTTCCTCCGTAAGGGCCAAGAAAGGA
The DNA here is from genome assembly GCA_004024765.1 of Zapus hudsonius. Classification (NCBI taxonomy): domain Eukaryota; kingdom Metazoa; phylum Chordata; class Mammalia; order Rodentia; family Dipodidae; genus Zapus; species Zapus hudsonius. The sequence goes on along the minus strand of PVHP010028840.1, from coordinate 16,007 downwards.
CTTGGGAAATAATATATTTTATATAATATGATAAAGAAGAGTTGGCCCTGGTGATTTTGAAAGTTATCACACACATACATCCTACTTGCAGAGAAACCTGAAATCCCTCTGTTAAGGATTATCTTCTCACATCTTTCAAGGGGAGAAATAATGCTCTGCAGAGATTCAGAGGGCTTGATGATGTCAGATTGCATATCTGAGTCAGCATGAAGATTTCAGAATCTGCAAAGGGGAGAGGAAGTAAGATTTAAGACTCCTTTATCTTTCTTTTGCTTGGTTATTCTATAGAGTGAGAGTGAGAACCTGAAGTTATCAAATATTATTGTTGAATTTTCTATTCTACTAAGTTTGTCCATTTTTGGTTCAAATAATTTGTGCATTTAAATGAAAAGTACATCAACATGTTTAGATTTCTGAGTTTTCTTTCATCATCAAATACTATTGTTTCAATATTTGTCTACAATAATACTGCATTCAAAGTCCATTATATGTAGTATTAAATAGCCAACTTTAACTCTTTTAAGTTTTTTCTTGTACTTAGGTACAGTTTTTGTCATACTATTACATTAATTTATTTGTGAATTTTTTCCAGTGTTGGGGATTCAATTTATGACTTAATGCATTCAAGTCAAAGACTATAATACTGAGGTATGCCTTCACTTCTATTTGTTCTTTTTATTTTTTTTGCTTGTTTATTTATGAGAGAGATAGAGGGAGAGAGAGAGGAAGTGGGGCAGTAAGGTTTGAACCTGATTAACCATCTCCCTACCCCCACTATATGCTCTTTTGAATATATTTCTAACTCTGGAAAACACCATAAATCTGGATCTTTATTTCATTCCCATGGCTTGGCAATATCTGCCTGTTCAGCTAACTTCAATCATTGAATTACAGCTTTTATTTCAATATTTATTTTGAATTCTCTTATTTATTTCTATGCTTTTACTGCCTTATTTGCTACAAAATAATTCTTTTATATTAACAATTTAAGCCTACTGAGGAGGGCCCTCAGTGTATGGGAGTGGGAGGGGGAATATAAGAGCATAACCCAATGAGAATATAACCAATATGTAAGATGTTCAAAATAAGTAAATAAATTGATGAAAATCACTTGCAAAAAAAATTTATCCCTCTGTTCGATTAGTAACTATTTAATTTTGACTTACTTTCATAGTGTATGCTCTGGAGACTGCATTATGCATCTTGGTGGCTGCCCACTATAGTCAAATACACATTCTAGGCTCCAAGTTAGAGTCAGCCACTCTCGCCTTCTCCTTTGAAATGCTCTGAAATCACAGGTATTAACTTGGGAAAAATGTCACTTGGACCCTGTGAAATGCTATGAAGAAAGAAGGGGTATGATATGTATATAATGATATATATATATATATACTATATATTACATGATATATGTATATATACCTACACACACTATATCTAGTATAGCATTTCCTACACATGACCATAGAAGGCCTCGAAGAAGATTCTCTTTCATATCTATCCATACTTACTTTGCCCAGATGGTGGTGTTCAGGCTTCTGGAGGAGTTGAGTTCATATCAATACTGATTCTGCTTACTTTGTAGTAGAATAGGTTTTACTTGTGACATCTGGCTGTCTTGTCAGAGGTCTTTTTTAGCCCAGTCAGAGACACTAAGAACTGACTTCTGAAGCTTCTCGTAATGAGATACAGCAAATATTCCATCTGCTCAACACAGAGGTTAGTGCCCAAGCCTTGTGTGCCCAAGCAAGTGCTGACTGCTCTTTTCTGTCAGTCTGTTCCTGGTTTTTGTCCCAAATCCTCATCTTTTGCCAGCCTTTGTACAGTATAGAAATTGATTAATTCACTCTAATCTCAGGATATAGCAGTGTTTAGCCTTAATAGTAATTCATCTTTAAGATAAATTTTCTCCTCCAGAACAAACATTATATTTCATGTATAAATATTAGTAATTATATTTGAAGGAAGGCATTCTTTGTTGCCGGGCTGTATGACAAAAATGTAATTATAAATCATGTAATTATAGCATATAATCATACAGTTATCATCATATAATTCCCAGTGGTAGTCATATGATTCAAATAGAATGCTTTTTTATCTTATTTTCACTCTATACGGCAGATGTTACATCTTTCTTTCCTTAAAGTAATTTGTCACTGTATGAATCAAAGGGTCCTCTCCCATGGAGAAAAATCATACTTAAGCCCAGGGACAGCTAGAACACTGGGGCAGGGGGAAGATGAGTTTGAGTCAAATAGATCAAGTAATGAGCTGTTTTTAGATGGAAATAATGACTGTAACATTCAGGTCAAAAGTAGGATGGATACAAAGGGATTCTGAGAAATAATAGACTGAAGGACGGTAGTGAACTCGGAATCCAGACTGCTTCTCTTACTGTGTTACTTTTTTGACTCTCCTGGTCCTAGGGATGTTCACAGAGCTCCTCCTTCAGGGAGATTTTCAAATTCTGAAATACAGAGCATTGAACACACTTAGTTGTGTTTATAAAGTAAATGTAATGATTTTTGCTATGCATTTTTTCATGTGTAGGACTTATAGGGTCCTATTTTTTTAATAGAACATCAGAGATTGTATTTGCTTAAGGAAGAATGTTTTCCCTCTTTAATTACCTTCTGTGAGGATAATACGTCATTTTAGCCCAAGAAGCTGAGAACACTATATTCTTATGTTTTAGGTTTTAATTTTTAAATTATTCTAATTGATATGTAAAATCATAAAATTATACATAATTCTAGGGTACCATGTGATGCTTAATGCATGTATACCTATTAAATTTTCAAGTCAGGTTAAATGTATCTATTACCTGAAACTTTTATCATTTCTTTATGGTGAAATTATCTAAAACCTTTATTTCTAGCTTTTGAAATGGACAATAAATTACTGATATGTAGTCGCTTCTCTATGCAATGGTAGCAGCCCAAAAGTTAATTTAACTGTATATTAAAACTCTGTGGCCACTGGTATGCTTTCCCCATATGCTCTCTCCCCACTTAACATTTTGGTGGTTTTTTTTTTTTTTTTCCAGGTTGGGTCTCAGTCTAGCCCAGGTTGACCTGGAATTCGCTAAGTAGTCTCTCAGGGTTGCCTCAAACTCATGGAGATCCTCCTGTCTCTGCCTCCTGAATGCTGGGATTAAAGGCATGTGCCACCATTCCCAGCTTCTGTATGTATTATTTTATGAGAGAGAGAGAGAGAGAGAGAGAGAGAGAGAGAGAGAGAGAGAGAGAGAGAGAGAGAGAGTACAAGTGCCAAGGCTTCCTGTCACTGCTAATGAACTCCAGATGCATGCATCTTTTTGTGCATCTGGATTTACTTGGGTACTGGAGAATCAAAGTCAGGCTATTAGGCTTTACAGGTAAGTGCTTTTAACAGCTGATCCATCTCTGCAGCCCTGTCTTATTTTGTATTATTAATGCTAAATAGGTTTTAGGAAGAAAGGTATAAAAAGAAAAAGAAATCATGGTATGCCCACTCAAACTCTCTGAAATTAGCTCCATATGTGTGAAATACATACTAGTAGTTAGAATACACTATCCTTAAACATACCAATGATGACTTCTTTTATTCGCCTCCTCCAAGTTAGACAATATACTGAAAAGGAATTTGGAACTGTCGACAATAAGCAATGGGAGCATTTACTCATCTTCGAGAAGACCTTCCCAGCATTCCTGGGAAGTATTCCCTGAGGACTTCCCATCTTCTTTCCTATGTATGGTAAGGTTTTCTCGATGTGCCAACACGAAGCTCATTACTTTCCAAGCACAATGGATAAACACATAGGGTAGTTAAAGATTTTTAATTTGAAAAATAAATTAACATTATATCTCATAATTTATGGGAAATGTGCAATATATTTTATTGACTGCATGTAGAACTTGGAAATATGATTTATATAAATTTGCCACTTCAGTGTGATGAATTGATTGTCACGTTGAGGATTATGGAATTAGCTGGAAGAACAGATGATTAACCACCACAGCATTTTGGCTGGTGGAGTTTTACCTTCTGATTTTTGAACGTTAATAAATCATACTTCAGCATATGGGATTATTTTGGCAATAGAGCCACTTATCAATTTAATCATTTCAAACCAGTGCAATGTGTGAGCTGCAAGTGCTGCAGACAGAAAAAAAAAATCCCAGCTACTAAGAACAATGGAGGATTATTCTTATAGTCACATTAATTACAACTGAAACAAACCTTGGAGAGCTAAGAAAACATAGCACAACTTATCTACTATTTTCTCGGGGTGGGGGAAAGAATCAATATGGCCATTAATTGCACAAATAGTAATAAATACTTTGGCTGCTCTCCAGGAGGGGTGACCAACTGAGAGAGTTTTTCGTACTGCTGGTTTCATTACACAGATCATAGTCACAGTAAAGCGGGCAATGGACTGCTGTTCAATAAACTAAATTTAATGTTACTCAATTATGATCATCGTGCTCAGATATAATACTAATAGGAATGTCAACCACGATTACATTTTCAGATTTATGTAAAATAATTCAAATGCTATTTGCTATCCCTCAGATACAAGGTTCATCTGGTTGTTTATGCAGTTGGTCGATATTGATCGCGCACAGCAAGCTTAGGAGAGGCCTGATGGCAAGTGTATATAACATTCCCCGTGCCAGAAGCCAGGGGGCTGTGCCAAGCACAAGGGGCAGCATGCCAAGTCATCAAGCTGATAGCGCACCTCTGCAAAGCGGCCTTGTAGCTTTTTTTTTTGTACAATATTTCTTTGAATTGCTCACATGTGCCATGAATAATTCTTGCCAACATTACCCAGCATGAAACAGAAATGAAGGCAGGAAAATGTCTTTCTTAGAGAATTCTTTTCTGAACTAAATGAATCCAGGGAAGAGATCACTCTAACATCATGATATGTTGTTATGTATGGCAGGGGCTGTGTCATTTAGCAAAGTATTACTCAGTGGGCTGAACAGCTGGTCTATATGATTTTGTATACCACCTGCAAAAAATATGCCAAACCATATAATCAACCACCTGGACAAGAAAGTAGGGGTGCTAAATACTACTTTGTTGTTGCACCCACATTTTCAGGAAGTTCGGGAACAAAAACAGACTCTGGCAGAATGAACATGTGTGCGAGATAAGGTTTGTTAAAGCTTTTCTGTTCAATAAAGCATACAGCGCCTGCTGTTCAGAGCACTGTGGAACAGATTTGCTTTATTTCTAATGAAGGTGTTTGGGCATTTTGCTGGCACAAATGGAGTAAAATTATGTACTTAAAACAACATTTTAAAACAACAACACAACAAACCACCACTTCAATTGCACTGAAACAGATTGGAAAAAATGAAAATAGGTATAAACTGAAACTTGATAATGAATGAGTGTCATTACTATGGATGAATCATTCATTGAGAGGAATCCCACCTAGGTTTGAACAACCTGTGTATGTAGCCACTTCCACTGAGTTCCTTGCTGCCTAAAACATGTGTTTATTATAATGGCCTCCGCACCATTACTCACAGGGGAAAATCTTTACAGGTGGCCTCTTTACTTATCTGGCTCTAAGTGAATATGAAAGTAATTTGATTGTAAACTAATCTTTATATCACCAGATTTCCAGTGTCAGCAATGTCAATCTCATTATCTCACCTTTTTTACTGGCTCAGCACTAGGCTGCATTCTGTAGCAAGGCACCTTTGAAAATTCTGGTCCCTCATTGTTTGAACGATTACTGGGGGAAATTACTAATAATTAAATGAGGGTATTCAGTAGGAAACAAAGGAGGTTGCTGCTCACAGACCAGGGTCTCTTGCTCTCATTCTCACTATGGCTATGAGTTTAAGCTCATTCGATTTTCTCCTGTCTCTCTTTTTAATCGGGAAAGGCTGATTTGGTACTTGTAGGTTTTAGGACAACTGCTTAAGTAAACTGGTAGAATTCTAAAGAAGTTCTGCTGGGGTATACTATGTTTTATTTAGCCATCTCTTTGTTATGAGAGGGTTTGTTATTCCTTCTCCCCTGCCTCAGTTTTCAGTTGAAAAGAAGTCTCTCTCTGGTGTGTGTGTGTGTGTGTGTGTGTGTGTGTGTGTGTGTGTGAAGATATGAAGAAAGGTTGTTAAGCTAGGCATGGTGGCACATGCCTGAAATCCCATAAATAGAGAAAAATCAGGAGTTTAAGATTATACTCTGCTACTAAATAGTTGGAAGCCATACTTCTTTCCTGATGAGTTGAGTGCAATTTATAATAGAAATATACTTTTCTTTATTATCCTTAATTAGATACAGTGTATGAGCAAATCTTATTATGGTATCCCCATTTCACTCCTCCCTGTCACCAACCCACGGAGGATCTTCCTTGGTGAGCTTACAGGATCAGTCCATGGGGTAGTGTGTCATGAATAGCTCAGGAGGTAGCCAAGATCCCCCCATTTGTGTGTTGTTGCTGAGGGGGGCGGGGCAATGTCTCTGGATATTCGCCTCCACCATAGCTCTTAAATCTTTCCACCCACCCCTTCTGTTCAGTTTCCTGAGTCATGGTGGGCGAGTTTTAAGTCAGCTTTATTGTTGAGATCTTAAGTGTCTCTGTACTTCTGCTTTGGGTGGTATGGGCTCTCGTTGATGTTTGTCTCATTGACTTATCCTGGGTTAGTTGACTTGTTGTGGTGATAGATTTCTTTTGGGGCCTACATGATAGGCACAGGGTGGTTCATCACTTTCTGGGAGGTCAGCCATCATCCTGTGGCTTGTTGGTGGAGTTGGGTTGACCACAGTTTTCTCACTGCCTTCTGAAAAATACAAACAGGATCTCCATTGGAGAGTGAGATCAGTATATGTTAAATGTGACACAAATTGATAATTTGGCAAGATTCTATATACAGTAGCCTCTCTGTAGTTCTCTGTTAGTGGGAATTTTCCTTTGGAGCCCAGGTATTTGGTCCCCATAGGATTTTATCCTGGATCCGAGTTCCTGTTAAGATTTGTTTTTCACTGAGTGGCTCTCTTTTATGTGGCCTATTTTAATTTTTCAAATCTCCTGACATCATAACAAGTAAGTAATTATTAACATTTATATTTTGTATTAAAGTGTGTGCAGCATTTTGTTACAAACTCTTTAGGAAAGTAAAATGTTAAGTCTTTCATAATTACATGTAAGAAATCTTCTTTGGATAATGATTAAACTGATAAACTTTGAAATATCCATTAATAAATTCTATTTTTTAATTTATAATTTCAGTTTAGGGAGTCATCAAATTAAACTGATCAGAATGTGTGTGATTTTATGGCTTCAATTTTCTGAAATAATTCATCACTCCAAAATATCTCTTCTTGGCAGACTGTTGTCAATATATCTAATTGTTGCAGTCAACTCCTCGTTGCTTGAATGAACATCCAACTCGACACAGTTTACTGGAGAAAAGCATTTACTTCAGACTTACTGGGTGTAGGGTAACACCATCCGTCCGTCAGGGGTAAAGGAAGCTGCTTACTCCCATAAAGCCAAGCATCACGAAACAACTGCAGCAAGTGAACATCAACACCAGGCAGCACCAACCACTAGAGCTCAAACTGCTCTCTGCACACCTTTGGGCTAGAGTCACATCCACCCCCAAGTACATCTTAGGTCTGGATTCCAATGTCTGTCCCCAGTGACATGCTCCCCTGCAGCAGAAGTCTGTCTGCTAGGAGCTCACATTGCAAACTCAATTTTAATGAAACACTTTAGTCTATGGGGCGAGATATTTAAACTATCACATTCAAACTATCACACTACTCATCTATGTAGTTAATGCATAAATATATCTATATGGAAATCTAGAAAAGCAAGAAAGTTTTAATATAAATCTTTATGACCTAAACCCTAATAAAAAGTAAATATAAGAGACTTGTAAATAACTAACCACCCTAAATCCCTACTTGCTATTACTTAATTATATCCATTTTCTTCAGTAAAACACCCATACCACCTCACTATTAGAAGACTGTCAAACTGGCTGATTTAATGTTACTTAGGACTTCCTTTATCTGTATAATTGTCTGAGATAAGAATTGCAAGTTAATAATAATTACATTAGTGTTAGAAGTATAGGAGACACTGATGGCTTGTTTTAGTAGGGAAAGATAATTTTAGTGTTCTAAATTGCAGTTAAATATTTACATGTAAAATTTTCAGCAACCCCTTAATGTTTGATATCTGGGAAATGCAATATTGCTTGAGGTAAATGTTTGTTTCTATCTTGATCAAAACTGCATGACAAAGGACAGGTGGTAAAATAAATGAGTTAAGCATACAGATCAATAAAATTACTGTAACATTTTTAAAAAGCTTTAAGATATGTCATTTCAAGTAGTTACAAATCATTTACTTCATGATTAGGACACCATAAGTTTAAAGCATTTATCACATGTGATGTTTCATTTTCTACATTAAGTTATTTAATGTAAAGAACAAATTTACAACAATAAATTTGTAAATAGAAATCTTGAAAATAATAGATTGTATACAAATTCTTAGTTTTCATCTCTCTTTCTCTCTACTCCCTCTCCACTCTCCCTCTCTCTTCTCTACTCCAAATCACAAGCAATTATGGAACAGTCTAAACATGAACAATGCTATATAACCTCAAAGCAATTTTTAGTTATGGAACCTATCTCGATGTATTTTATAAGTCCCTAATTTTCAAAGGTTGCTTAAAACCCTACAACCATATTTATTGATCACATAATAATTTTTTTTAAAAATCTGCCATCAACGCATTAATAATTTCTTTTTGTGTTAAAATGTTGTATCTGGTGTTAGAGGTATAGCTCAGTAAAGTTGCTTGCTTATAAGTGTGCCTGCCTGAGTCAGATTTCCCAGCACCCATCATAAAGCTGGACACAAAATGGCCCACAGTCTTTGTGATTCCAATATGCCTGGGACAACAGCAGAAAGAAAGACAAGAGACTTATACACACACAAGTAATTATAACAGCAACAATAATTTTATATCTTCAAACTGCACAAAATGATTTAAAACTATGTATTTATTTATAGCGGAGATCTGGAATGCCACAAACAGCAGTGATAGTTGTATAGTGTGCAGAGGAAGATGACAGTCAGGCAGGCTGATTCATAATGAAGCATTGATGGATCAAGCATTCAATTAAATAATTTCAAAAGCAACAACAGAGAGAGTAAGAGAGTGAAGAGAGAGAAGTTTATGTGATTTGCTCATGGTTACACAGTTTACAGGAACAAACAATTCCTAGATCAGTGTTTTCTGTTTTCTTTTGTAAATATTTTAATTTCTTTATTTTAAGCAGGGTGATAGAGGAGAGAGAGAAAGAGAGAGAGAGAAAGAGAGAGAGACAGACAGACAGAGAGAGAATATGGGTCTGGAGCTGTTACAAATGAACATCAAATGCGTGTGTCACTTTGTGCATAAGGCTTTATGTAGGTAAGAGGTATCCAACCCAGCTTGTTAGGCTTTAGCAGGCCAGCACCTTAAGCACTGAGCAATCTCCCCAGTCCTCGAGATCAATCTTCTCTTCTTCTGCCTGTACTCCTCCATTACTTCTGCTCTTCTGAGGTTAACAATACTACACAGCATTTAAAGCATATCACAATTTTATAAAATACCTTATATGTAAAAATTCTTCTGCATAACTATAACTTAGCTGTGAACTGTAGTCTAAGACACATCAACATCACAAAATAGCTATTTTCAGAGAATTAAGGGGTCACCAGGTGTGAAAAGTGTGCTTTCTTTTTGGATACAGTTGTCTTAGGGGTATGACTAATCATATATCCGGAGTAAGATAACTAACAATATTGTTATAAATATCTACAGGGAAATAGTCCTTAAAGCACAAATGAACAAGATAAAATATAAATAACGAAATATAAATATAAATCCACTAAATGTGCTTGTCTTTACCTCTTCAACTTGTACAATACCGCATTCCTAGTTATACCATTGAAAGGCAATAAAATAGTTGATAGTATAGCAAGCATTACTCCTATATTTAAGAAGCCTACAGTTCAATAAGGGGGCATGAGCATTACTCATACTATTAAACAAATATTTTATTCAGTTATTCAGCAAAGCTATATTTCCATTTATGAATCAGAAATAGAAATTATTCTAACTGCAAATACATTTGTGTAAATGATACAATTGCACAGATATGATGGGAGAAACTTTACTCCATACTATCTGTAATAGACTTACAACTAGATCTGCCTCAATGCAGAGACTTCATAAACACAGCATGATGATACATCAAAATACTTTTTCACTCACCTAGAAAATGTACTTGAGCTAGAATACCTGCTTTGAGTCTTTTTTGTTGTTGTTTTTGTTGTTAAATTACATCTAATTTGTAATATGTAAAAATATATGCTATAACATAATAATAAACTTTTATAATATAAATACATTTCTGTATTTCAATATGACATAAAATATTGTCAATTTAATTCCCCCCAATTTTGAGTAAAATTGATGGAACAGATGTTCTCCTGTGTCTTTTTGTAATGGTAGATATTTGTCTTCAACACTTCTTTCGGATATAGGTTTGAAACATAGGGTCTAAGACTGCAACCTGTAGAGCCAGGTCTCTTGGTTCATCTCTATAATCCTAACCACTTGGGAGAGCCTGGAGGTTCGTGAATAACAAGTTCACAGCTACTCTGGACAACTTAGCAAGGCTTTGTCTCAAAATATAAAATAAGTAAAACAAATAAAAAATAAAAATAAAATAAAAAGAGACCTAGGGATAGGACATTAAGGTAGGACATGAGCCTAAATGTATGAGGTCCTAGATCTATCTATAACCTCACAAAAAAATGGGAGATGGAGAATCTGAAATCCTTCCTCACACCCATGAATGCAACAGCAGGGTCATATTGTACTGAGAAAGCATTGTTACATTTTTCCCTAATATTCTTATTCATACCTACCATAAAATTAAAATAAAATAGAACATAAAATCATATAAAAAAGAAAATAAGGGCTGGAGAGGTGGTTTAGCCGTTAGCACATTTGCCTGCAAAGCAGAAACCAGAGTTTGATTCCCCAGTACCCAAGTAAAGCCAGATGCACAAGGTGCTCCATGTGTCTGGAGTTCATTTGCAGTGGCTAGAGGCCCTGGTGCGCCCATTCTCTCTCTCTCTCTCTCTCTCTCTCTCTCTCTCTCTCTCTCTCTCTCTCATAAATAAATAAAATATTTTAAAAAGATACTCTATCTATAGGCAGCTTTCAAAATAAAACATTTAGGATATAATTAATAAATGTCAAAATATTTCATTGATACTTTTGTACTAGTTCAGATAAAAGGCGACCAGAGAAGGCCCTATAAATAGCTGTAACAATGCATTATCAGCAGAACTGAGTTTAGCCAGCAACATTATGAGAATCCACTTTGTCTTTAGGACTATGCAGAGGGCTTTGGAGTAAACCTGTGCCTTAACATAGAGCAGAAACCCCATGATTAGGAAACAGGATGTTGAAATGGAAGATGTGACAACTTGTATCTGACTTATTGACAGAGAAAAGAAAACTTGTTTCATTCACTCCTAATTTGATTCTTATTTCTGTTCCTTTTTAACAAAACTAAACCACCAGTGCTCTTGTTAGTTTTAATAAGTAGTTGGCAAAATATTTTCATTATTTCCACTTTAGGTGCAGGATGATATCTTTGATGAATGGTTAATCTCAAGTAAGTGACTAATAAACATTCATCTCAGTGTCAATTTCACATAGCTAGCAAAAGCTGCAAAAAATTTTCAAACTTGGAAATATTTTAAAATGGAAATACTAATTATGATAAGTGTTAATTATAAACATGCAAAAACTATGATCCAAATTTAAAATAAAAAAAGTCTTTGATAATTATGTAAAATTCAAGAACCACTGCTTTACAAAATGAGAATGTAAGGTTGGTGTTGCAGTCAGTCACAGGCTGCTGGGATGAATCTTCAAACCAGGCACAATTTGGGGGAGGAAAGCATTTAGTGAAGATACAGATCCAGGGGAAGTTCCATAACAGTGAAAGAGGCTGGCCCTCTTTGACAGGTCCGAGCAGTGAGAAAAACCCATCACCAACACCACACAAATAGAAGATGGAACAGGCAGGAGGGGAAAGGAGAGAATTTCTTCCCCTTTATATAGCCTTAGGGTGGGGTCTTGCAACCCTATCCCAGACTTAATGGCTTCCCTAGTTTCTGGAATTTCCTTCTTGAACTGCCCATAAAGGAAGGGATGTTTACTTCTAGCTCTCCTGAGCTTCCTTATATCCTGCCCCCTACAGAGAGGCTGCCTTCCTAAAAACATCCTCAGAGACCCACCCAAGATAATTAAAAAGATCCAAGTTGACAACAAACCTAACCATCACAGTTGGGCTTTAGAAATTGGTTCAGAACTCTTAGTGTATGGTGTTACACCTGTTGTCATGGTTTGATCCAGGTGTCCCCCACAAATGAATGTTTTCTGAATGATTGATGCCCAGCTGATGGCAGTTTGGATAGTAGGAGCTGTATTGTTGGGGGTGGGCTCATGGTGGCGATAACCTTCAATTGTCTGAGAGATTACAGGCATTGAGATTGGACCAGGTGATCTGCATTGGGACAGCAGGAAGAATGAGCACTCTGAAGTAAGGGGCCTGAATTCTTTGTTCCCCCACTGGATTAACAAATTGGTAGCCTACCTAGTTCTGTGAAGTAGAACAAATGCAGGAAGAGAGGTTCATTGGATTTGCAACATGGGTTTTGTTTTTAAAAAATGGCCATCAACAATGTGAAGCAGATGTGCTGGATTGCTTGCATGGAGGCTCCATGGAGCCTTGGGATGAACTGTGGGTTTCAATGGAGACCAGTGAAATGCAAGGACTATGGATAATTGCCAAGGCGAGCTGGCAGAACTGGATGAAGTTTTCCTGGACTCTGTGAGTAGCCGAGCTGGAGGGGCAGAATCAGATCTCCAAGAGACTTGTTACTTGTTAGAATTATTGAACTTTGGGTTAGAGATTGATGTTGCCCTGCTTGTTTTAAATCTTATATTGGTTCAATCTGTTTTTGCCATGCCTCATGTTATCTTTTGCAGTGTAAATGTTCTCTGCCATTATGCATTTGTTTTTTGGTATTATGGCTCAGTTGAAAGAAAAATTGTGGTAACTTTCGGAGTTGAGTTATACACTTTGTAATTTCTATCATGTATGATTATTGGTTTGTGGGGGCCAGGGTTGGACTGTCATGGTTTGATCCAGTTGTCCCCCACAAACAAATGTGTTCTGAGTGATTGATCCCCAGCTGATGGCAGTTCAGGAATTGAAACCTGTTTGGATCTGTGTTGTTGGGGGCAGGCTTATGTTGGTTATAAGCCAGCTTCCCCTTGGCCAGTGTTTGGCACACCTTCCTGCTGCTGTTTGTAGTGTTGTGGTGGAGGTGATGTCCACCTTTCCACTCATGCCATAATTTTCCCTGTCGTGATGGTGTTTCCCCTTGAGTCCATAAGCCAAATAAATCCATTCCTCCCAAATGCTTTGGTTGGATTCTTTCTGTGCAACAACAGAATAGAGGTTGACTACAACACTTGGGTATGTTACAACTCTATATGGTAAAGAGTTGGTTGGAGCCCTGTCTTACATTGTTTCTGTGCATTCCTCATTTATGCTTTTATTTTCTCTAAAGTGTCACTTATTTCTTCAATTTCTCCATCTTTCCAATATAATGTGTTTTCTCTTAATATTTTTTTATGAATTTTGGAAAATTGTTCTCATTATTTGATGTTCTGTTATCTTAAGGGCTCCAAATATTATCTTCTGCCCAAAATTATCAATTTAGAGGAACTTAAATTTGATTATTTACCTTTTGGACTGTTCAGATTTTCAAATGAATAATTTAACAAATATTATACTTTTTATAATCCTTTAAACTTTTTCCTCTCTAAAGTTCAGTATCTGGGGCTGGGAAAATAGTTCAGTGGTTTAAGGTGAGTGCTTGAATATTGTCTGTTGGCTCTTGTTCGATTTCCCAGAATCCAAATGAAGCTGGATGAAAAAAATAAAATAAAATCAAGGGGCCATGCATCTAACATTCATTTAAGATGATAAGAGACCCTGGTGCATATGTGTGTGTATACCCTCCCAACACACACACACACACACACACACACACACACACACACACACATACACACACACAAACACAAACACACATCTGCATGCATGCACACAATACAATTAATTAAATAAAAATTACTATCCTTGATATTTGGAGGATTAGAAGTTATAAAGGATATGGAACTTTTTCTAAGCTTGGAATATAGGGTTTCTGTGGTGTGTTTGATGTGTGTGTGCTATGTGTGTGTGACCGTGTGTGTGGTGTGTACAGTGTGTGTGTGTGTGTGTGTGTGTGCTGTGTGTGTATGACTATGTGTGTGATGTATGTGTATGTGATGTGTGTGTGAGAGAGAGATCATATATGTGTGGTGTGTATGTGTATGTGTGAGCATTTGTATGTGCTGTGGGTGTGTGACTGTGTTTGTATACTATGTGAGTGTGACCATGTGTGTGGTGTATATATGTGTGTGTGACTGTGTGTGGGGTTTGTGTAGTGTGTGAGTGAGCATGTATGTGCTGTGTGTGTGAACATGTGTGTGTGGTATATGTTTGTGTGTGACTGTATGTGTCTGTGTATGTGTATGTGACCGTGTGTGTGTTGTATATGTGTGTGTGTGTCTGACCATGTGTGTGTGGGGTGTTCCAGTACTCAATCTGTGCTTACTTTTGTTAACATATTTTCTTCTTCCTTTCCAAATAAAAATGTCTTAGTCTAAAGAAGACACATAAAACATCAAATGCAATGTGATGTTTTTGTTAAATAATAAGCAACAGAAGCACACAGAAATAAATATTTCTTATGGAGGTAAATATATACAACTATAATATCATAAATATACTGGAGAATTATATTATGAATTTGTAAATTGTATGCAAATAGCTTGAAACCAGATCTATAAAGACATAAATAAAGCCAACAAGACTGAAAGGTTTATACGTTGGCTTGTTTATAGAGTAGCACAAACATTTTTCTTTTTTAATTGGCAATTAATTTTCGGCAGCCATCTAGGTACTTTCATGTCAAATTACTTTCCCTACACTAAACAAGATTAGGCATCCAAGCAGCAAAGCACTTACGTGAAAGTGAGAAACTGACTGTCAAGTAGATATTTTCCACCTATAACCAATTAAAATGATTCTTTTTTGATGAATGAGAATTGTAATTTCACATTTGGTATTTTTACCTAAATGCATAGCTGCATAATGTCCCAGTTCACATGGGCTAAAAAGATGTGTACTGAGATTTGTGCTATTTTCTACATACAAATAACCTTCTCAGTGAAACAAATGAGCGTTTTCCATAGGGCTGAGGGGTTCATGTTAAATACAGAGTTTTTACCCTGTTGCACTAAATCTAGTGCCTAAGAGCACAGGCAAGTGACTGTGAAAAATACATGTTTGCCAACAAATGTGCACATGCATGTTTTCATCAAACTTTAAAAACATTTCTGTCAAAAGATGTTTAGCCACATGTTCCCTGTGTATTACCATTTTACATTAAAATGTGCAGATGCCTGTATTTAAAAGTTAGGCCATTGACACCTCAGGTAAAAAGAATGTCATATATTATTGATAATCTTCAAGTGAATGACATAAAAAGAAAAGTATTGATTTTTTTGAAAGATGTCTCATTTTTCTTACTTCAGAGAAGACTGATGCAGGTTCGTGAGCCTATCAATATTATTTGAATTAATGCATATTCCTTATTATTGATTGCTTTAACAATGATTGTCATGACTGATTTATGGGCACTTATGCCTTTTAAATATTTTAAGAAGTAAATATCAGATTTGTATATATAAGTAGATTGACTTGAATAAACAGCAGTTGGATGTTAACATTATGTCTTTTGATTTAATCCATATTTTAATACATTATGCAAGATGCATTTTTAAGATAGCAAAAAA
>PVHP010028839.1:0-22710 GCA_004024765.1 Zapus hudsonius | reverse complement strand
TTCTCTCTACCCCTCTCTGCTTGCAAATAATTTAAAATTAAAATTAAAAACCTAATATTAAGGTTTGGATCCCAATGTGGGCAGTGTTGAGAGGTGGGACCTGCTGGGAGGTATTTGTCATGAAAACGGCTCCCATGAATGGATCAATAGCTTTCTTGCCTGAGTGAAAAACTGGTGAGTTACTTATGCACCAGTGAGTTACAGCCTGAGATTGTCCCCATGTTTTGCGCATCTACCTGCCTTCCTATAGTCTTTTGCTTTCTGCCACGAGTTGAAGAAGCAGGAATCACTCAACAGCTATGAGCCAAAGTAAACTTCTTTATCAATTATCCATTATCAGGTATTTTGTATGACAAAATAAAATTGGATGTGTAATACACTGAGGATCGTCCAAGAAATATCTAGGTAGCAGAGTCAGGTATCCTATCACATGTAAGAAATGTCTCAGTAGGCATAGAAATCTTGACATAACTTTTTCCCTACCTTTTTTTTGGGGGGGGGGGCTAGGTTTTGAATCTTCATAGGATGTGAATCTAAGAGCCAAGCCTAAAATTTCCAAAGAAAACTGATGATTGCACAACATTTTAGGTTAAAGGGTAAAGACTAGCCACAATCTCAACCCAAAGCCAAGGAGTTAAGAAACAATGAAGAAAAAGACTAAGTTGGACTAAGTTTTACTAAATTTTTTAAATTTATTTTTAATTAAATTTAATTTTAATTTAATTTTACTAAATTGTTTTTTACAGGAAACAGAAACTGCAGATAGATTAACAGAAAATACCCAGGCACAAAGAGAGAAAGGAAAAAAAGAACAAAATAGATTTATGGACATATGGAACTGGAGTAGCAGAAGAAAAATTAAAATGTAAGCAACCTTAGGAGAAAAAGAAATGAAAACAAAAAATTAACCACCATGGTCACTATCCTAAAAACTACTATTTTATACTTGTTTAAATAGTTTTTAATTTTCTTTTCTATGCTAGGTGTTTAGCTCTGTTTTTATTAGTGGTTGCTCTGTACACTACAAAACATACATTCATAGTCAACTTTGAACTAATATTACACAACATAAAAAGTGCAGTCATTTTATAACTATATATTTACAGGCATCTCCTGCCAACCCTTTGTATTACTCACCTGTATTTTATTTATATAGATAAATATAATATGATATAATTATTATATGATAAATATTATATTATATGTTATATTATTTGATATTATTTGAATTATATGAGAAATATAATATGATATGATTGATAAATATAAGACGATAAACGAAACTTCATAAGCTATCAATTTTATATTCATAAATTGACTTGTACATACTACAAAAGACTACATATATACCTTTGTACTTTGTCTTCGTTCACACTCTCACTACTTTGTAACTATTTTAGTTCAGCTAACTTTTAATTTCGAACTTAAAAATTCCTATGCAGTTTGCTTTCCTTGTTATTCTGGGTACAGTTAAGCATTGCATATGCAGGGAGAAAGGTAGAAGGGAACAGCTGTTCTGGCCCTAGAGATCAACGATGTATATGCAACTACTATTACTAGTTGTGGACAAGGAACTCAACCACCAAGATCCATTTCCTCATTTATGAAATCAAGTTGATAATATATATCCCAGGGTTAAAGATGCAAACAAAAACACTAATAACAATATATGGGACAGAGAAAATATTTAATACACATAGGCATTTATGGAAAGCCTATCACAAGCCACATCACAAAAGGCATTTAATTGGACCTAACATGGATTGGCCTAAGGATGGCCCTGCTCATTCTATTGATTTATTGTTATTTATTATCATTTTGATCTGTGAGGGTTATTGGGTAAATTTCCGTTTTGTTGCTATGAAATATCACAGGCATTCAAGGAAGGTCACCTCCTCCAAACTCTTGTCCTAATTTAGCCCTACTAGAAAGTGTCTGTTAAGAAGGAAATGCCAAATGAGACGTGAAATCAGGCCTGACCCTTACCTTGCATAGGCACATTGCAGCAGAAAGGCAGATTATGCCAGACAGCTACCTACCCGCCCCAACCCTCAGAAGATTTCAAAGTGACTTTAGTTGCAGATATTTGTCTTGAGTTTACTATGTGGCTAATGATAGGGGTATTACATTTATTTTTTAAGGTAATAGCTATGCTTTCAAGTGAATGATCAATGTCAAACAAATCACTTAGCTGTCTTAAAGAACATTGCTTATCTGCGGCTTTCCACTACCTCAGGCGGAAGAGGAAAGAATAGAATTGGGATCTAAAAGAGATTTGACGGCTGTCATTTCCACAATAGCAACATTGACAGGTGGAATAAATAACTTCTGGAGAGCAACTTGTTAAACTGGGTTAAAAGAAGATCTGTACGAATGTGGCTCAGCCTGGTGCCGTCTGCCAATCTGATTATATTTTATTACTCAGCTGAACTGTATGCCATGATTCAGTTTGTGGTTATCCAGAGGGGTCACCAGCTGCAGTGACTCATATTTTCTGAACATATTTTGGCAGAAATTGTGGATTGCTTTAAGAAAATGCCAACCAGTGTCAGAGATAAAGACAAAGAGCTTCTTTATAGTGATTTCACATTATCAAACGACCAGCCAAGGAGAAGAGGGAGCCTCCTTTGTGGGACTCTGGCATGCATTCAGGAATCATTACCAGTGCATAACTTTATCTGGAAAACCAGACTTTATGTACAGAAGACAGGACTTAAGTGTATGCATCTCAGAGACCTTGCCTTTATATCAAGTCCCTCTGGCTACCTCGTATTAGTTTTAGATCTCCACGCCAATTAAATCTCAAATCTCCCCTGATCTTGTCATTATGCTCCTTTCATATAGTCCTAAGATTACCTGTTGCACTCCTGGTGTTTTCCTTCTACATTATTTCTACTCTGGGTTGTTTTCCAATCCTTTGTTTTCCCCTTTGTTTTTTCTAATACATGCCTCTTCCTGCCCTCTCATATTTATTTCTCCATTTGGGATCATGTGCTTAACCAATTTATTCACCTCCTTATCCTTCCTAGAGTCATCGACCCCTTGGTCGAAGTAGGCATCATGAATTTACTTTTTCCAACACTCAGAAGATCGGGAATATTCTAGAAATGCCCAGCTCTGGGATCCAATGCTGCAATACCCAGTGAACACTTCAAACATGTTCACTATAAAATTTATTTTCTGCATTATGACCACATTTACCTCTGAGCCCTTCTGTCTTTCCTCCTATCTCAACAGAAATATTCCTCTTTACGCACACATAATATTCATTCTCTACCCAGTAGTGGTTTTAGTTACAGCTAATCATGCTCTGAAAATAGACAGTTTTAAATTGCATACCATTTTGAATAGCAAGATAAAAATCTCCCTTCATTTTTCCCAAGACAGGAATCATCCCTTGACCCACTGTGCCCAGATTTTGTACACTGCATATCCATTAGTCGCTCGTGAATCGCCCGCGAGCCACCTTGTTGTAGTATCACAGCGCTTCTGTTCAAGAAACTCTTTCAAAGTTGCTTAAATCTATATTACAGTATTTACATCATTCACAATTTCATCTCATCATATAGGAATTGTATCGTCTCGCATCACCACAAGAATGGTCAACTCAATATATGAACGGTTGAGAAAGAGACACCACAATTACATGTCTTATTACAGTGTAGCATAATTGTTACATTTTATTATGACTCACTCTAATTGATCTTATCCTGTCTAATTTATAAATCACACTTAATCACAGGTACTTGTGGATAGTTCTCTGGTATCTGTGGTTTGGGACATCTTGGGTTGAGTATCTTTGATCATAGCTGGGGAAGAAATGGGAGATTATTGCACATCTTCTCATGTTTCATTAATTCCATGTTCCATAGATTGTGCTTCTCTGAACCTGTACTTTTCCATCTCTCAGCAATACATAAAAATGTATTCATACACACACAAACATACATACTCCCTGTGATCTATGTGCCTTTAATAATTTTCAATCTTATTTCTTCATGTGTGGGGGTGTAGATGCCATAGTGCACATATTGGGACGTCACAGGACAACTGCTCCACTTGCTTTGAGACAGGATCTCTTGCTGCTGCAAACAGCCTGCTAGGCAGCAGATGAACAGTTAGTCTAGCTAGGGATGTGGATCTAGGAGGAACCTATGTGTCTTTTTCATCCTGACCTTCTCTTTTTCTGATGATGCTTCAAATATGCTATTTAATTCTTTTTAATCTCCCATTTCCAACTCCATTCTTAGCACCTGACAAAATTTCACACTTAACAAAATAATCAATAATTTCGGAATTATTGTAGCAAGACATTGAATGCCATTGTATAGTGCTATTTATTGAACTTATGTGTCAATAGACAGTTTTATGTAAGTCTGTGCCTTTAATTCTCACCACAAACCTAAGAGGTGAGCATCAGAGTAACAGGAAATGGAATCTCAGTGATACCTTTCAACCACCATCCCTTCATGCAGAGCACACTTTGAATAATCACTGTGTTGCCTTCTGTGAGAGCCTAAGGTTCAGAGAAGACCAGTTCTAAACCGACTAACAAACAGAACCATTATGCCAACTGAGGTGAAAACTACCAAGGAAGAGCATCATGATTGAAAACAGTAAGATTAGTACTGGTAAGAAGGCCAGAGGGACCTTTCTCAGGAGGTGCAGTTCAGTTCAACTGATAGCTGAAACTTGGAACACACCTGCCATTCAAACAGCAGAAGAGAGCCTTGGGAAAGGGGCGCCATGTCTGAAATAAAGGGCACACTAGACGAGAGCTTTGAGAGCTGCTCTGGCTTTGTCTAATGACCTACAGTAGGGTTAGCCAAGGATCCTTCCTCTCCTGTGACACTGTGTGTGCACATTTGCATGGTTTCCTACTAACCCATGAACTACCTGAAGATGGATATGCAGTCTCAGGCACTTGCCTAAAATATAACAAAAAACAAACTAATGGAAATTTATCCTGATGTACATTGCCTACCTAATTCTAGGGGACGGAGGGTTTAGTAATTGCATAGGGTCCTCATCTTCTGGGTGGCTGCTACCTGTCCTTGGCTTTTTTTTAACATGGTTTATCTATGAGCTGTGTGTAGTCAACTACTGGTGATCTAGGTGGTTAATGAGGCCTGGAGAGTAAAGTCTGCATGCTCCATTAACAGGATTTCAGCATGACCCCATCACTTATTATTTTTTAAAAAAACATTGGGGTTTATATCAAGCCATCACCAATTAGCATAGAAGTTTGGATTATGAAAATATTGAAAAATGTTAGATTTTTTTGGGAGCATTATGAATATGTATGTAAGAAGCTGTTCTTCCTTCAGTGTGGCCTCCTGGAGAGAATACTAAACTACAAGGTCAAAGCCCTGAGTTTTATTCTTGGCTTTGCCACTCTCTCTCCCGGTGACCTTGAACAAGTTGCTTCGCCACTCTGCAGGCAACTGTTACTGTGTTGATAAAGATGTGAGTAATGATAGTTGAAGCCTCCTTCCATATAGGGAAGTTGTGAAGATTAATGAGATACTGTTTATAAAGCACTCTGAACTCTCTGGAAAAGAGGAGGTGTATAAACGCGTTGTGCTGCTATTGTTATTCTATAGAGTATTTATCGAAAACTCCCCCACTTGTCTCAAATCTCTGGGAAGGATGGTAAACAGAGAATGTATAGATCATATTATATGACATCTTCTTGCATTAAATTGCCCACAGGGTTAGTTTCTCTACTGGTTCCTGCACATATAACTTATGTTTAGAATTAAAAATAGATTTTTTGGGGGGTGTGAAATTCAGATTGCTTTAGATAATAACACTTACTGGTCATTTTTAGACATTTTAAAGATAGTCTTAACTGAAAATTCATTGAACAATGAAAGCATAAGATCCCCACTTCCATGGTAAGCTCCTTAAGGGACAAGACACGTGCCCTTCTTACTGATTGATGACAATTTCACTCTGTCCTGAATCCACATCTCCTAAGCCACTAATTGAGCCATGGATTGCAAACAAATTACCTGCTCTCATTTACTTCTCCCAGAGCTTGAAAGTGCTTTAGAGGAAGGCGTTGTAAGACAGGAAAGGGAAAATGAAAGACAAGGATCATATTATCTCTCTCAGTGATTAGAACCCCGAATAATCAAAAGTTGATTCCACTTGTGGTCATATACACCAGGCAGTGAAATCTACCACCATTCCTTTATTGGACTCTTTACGCTTGAAACAGTATGTTTTTAGAACGAGCTGATGATGTCTTAATATTCAGAATGTGTGGAATGTGGGAAAATTGATGCTCTTCCAAGCATCTCATTCTTGCATTTAATTTTATCCCCTGTTTATAATAAAGGCAGAAGAGGCTTCTTTTTCGACATGGGGCTTTTTAAAATGCATGTAGGTAAAGTCTTTGTGAGCATCCTATTTTTCATCTCCTTATTAGGACTGATGGGAAGAGGTCTTTGCTCAGATTTAAAGTTCCAGGTGACCCACGGCTGTTAGAAGTACACTGACCTTCTGATGTATTTGTTTCTGGGGAGGGGGATGGGAAGTAATCCGCTAAATGCATTCAGTTGCAGGTATTGTTTAACCTTTAGAAAACTACTGATGATCTCTGAGATATGCTAAAATTGAGGAGAGAGTATGTTCACTTGTTAAAAAAAAATTGAGATTAGTAGAATTCAGCCAGTATTTGCTAAAAGGAAATATAGGAATTAAGCCCATGTAATAACTTTTCCTGTTCTTAATTAATGTGATTCCTTTTTTATTGCAGTGAGAAATCTATGTTTTAGGGGATTCTTAATGATACAGTAGAATTTTCAAGGCAATTAAATTATCTGTAAATTTTAGAACATATTAGGCATGACCTTGACCTAACCCTGATTTTAGACCAAGGTGTTCCTAACAAAGGAATATTAGCATTGATGGATTTCTCAATGACCAAAGACGCAGTAATCACACTCGTATTTCAGGTTTGTGACAGACAAAACAGAGAATAATTTTCTTATGTTTTGGCACCAATGAAAGAGTCCCAGCTAGGATGCTGAGTTCATAGTATATGACTCCATTTCTCCTTTGCACACATCCCAACCAATGCATCCTCTAACCTGTGCTGCAGCTACTAATTAGACCTTGGGTTAAAAACAAGAATGGAAGGAGGGAGCAAGGAAGAAAAGGAAGGTGATCAGGCTACCTCTTTTTTTTTCTAATAGGGAAAGAGAAAATAATTTGTGGCAAGCAGACAAGAGCTCCCTGATATGTCTTACTCCAATCCCATAAAACTGAATATGCAATCTTATGGAAATATAGTTACATGGAGGAGCGTACCCTGGATCATTTGGGTGGACCCAGGGTGTAATCATAGGTTCATCATAAGAATATAACAAGAGGGAGATGGTAGGAGAGAGAGAGAAAGAAAGAGAGAGACACAGAGAGAATGAGAGAGAGAGAGAGAGAGAGAGAGAGAGAGAGAGAGAGAGAGCTTTTACACTAGAATTCCAAGAATGGCTCAAGTCTAAGCCTGCTGACTACTTGTCCTTGTTCCTAAAAGGCTGATTGATGTTGGACTTCTGACTACTAGAATCATATGAAAATAAATTTGTGTTATTTTAAACCACTAACATGGTGACAATTTGTTATAGCAGCCATCAGAAACTAACATCACACAGCATTAAAAAGGTGATTTAGCCAGAGGCATTGCTGCTTCAAAGTGGTTAGTGGACAGGTGTTTCTAGTGAACCATGACACGGGATTTTCCTCTCCACTTTGACGGGCCCCAAGCAAGCCACTCAATGTCTGAAATTCTACATGCTTCCTGGCTAGTCTTGGGAAAGAGTAGGAGTTCCCCATGCTTCAAAACTAAAATCTTCATGAATATTAGACCCAACTCCCTAATGATTCCATACTCCTCAGATTTATATAAATCCAAAAATTGTTTTATAATTGTGTCACATCCCATTTAAAAATTTTAAATATGATTGATATGACAGAGGCATACTTAAAATCTCAATAGGAATAATTAAGATAGGAATACATAATGTAGTAACCTGTGGTGGAGAGAAACTGATGTAAAGGAAAAATACCTTCAACAGAAACTAAGTATCATGAAAAGTACAGCAGTAAAAATGTAAAATATTTCTGGAAAGACTAAATAAAACATGCTTTTGATAGTTTCCAAAATATTTGGAGATGATTTATAGAAACACCTCATATTGCTATCAAATTTCAGCTCAAAACAAGCACAGCAAAATCGCCGAAATAAATTTTACAGCATTTCCCTGCTTTTATTTCTCTGATGTCAAATCTCTGAAATGCCAGTCATTTCTATCAGTCTCCACTTTCCTCCAGGGGTTATTTGTATGACCCCAGAGGTTTGGTTTTGTCTACTTACAAATTCTTTAAGCTAGTAACAGACAACTTCCATGCTTATGTCCTTCCCTCTTTGGAAATTTTGGAGCTGAGCCTTTGTCTCTGCTCTCACAGAGGTCCTTGTCCAGAAGAATCTGAACCAGTGTCACCCAGTGTCCCAGCATCTACTGTCACCAGGCTCAGCTGGCATGGCCTCTGACTGTTGCTGAGGCTATTGGCTGATGGATTCTGCCCAACCGAGTATGCAAAGCGCTCAGCATCATTATCAATAAAGTCACTGGTGGCAATGATGTGCTCGGAGCCCAAGGTGGTCCCATGCTGCCCCATGACAGAATACCTTTCCATTGTTATAATCCACCAGCCATTCGGTTTCCAATGACTCCAAGATACTTGTAAAAAAAAATAGTTCATTTGGTTAATTAGATCCTCTTTTCTAGGTCTCAAGGGCAATTGGCTGGTAAAGTACAAGTGACAAACCATGCCTTGTATTAAGATTAACCTTGCTCTTGAAAACTAAGACACTTTATTGAGCTGAAGTTAATATGCCAGTCTCTCCTCCCTTAAGACTGGTTCTGTCCCAGGCGATTTCTTAGTTCCTCATACAAGCAAATATTCCTAAGTCCTAACCCATGCAACTCGTTTACTCAGACAAGTGGGATTGCCAGTGGTCTTCTCTGTCTATGTCAAGAGCGAGTCACCAGGGGTCCTGTGTAAATACATCCAGCCACAGCATCTGAGCCACAAGAGTACCCTCTGTGTCTACAGGGGTTGTTAGCTTCTAGAATTCCACCACACGTCAGATTGTCCTTCTACTCTGTTAAATTAGTAATCTTAGTGAGAAGCAAACACACTGCCTTTCTACAATATTCAATGAGCTTATTGTCAGTTTGAATTTCCAGAGGAAACGTGTTTTTCATGAAGTGTCCTGCTCCTTTGAAAGTTGCCCTCATGCAGGATGTTCATCACTACCACCTCAGGCATAGAATGATCAAGTGAAAATCCTAAAACCACAGGATAATCAACTCGACTGTGCGTCAGAACCAGTGTACTTGACCACCGATCAGTGAGTTGTTTGAGATCAGATCTCATTTGTGTTGTTCAGCCTAGTGTGGAACTCCAAAAAGTTCAAGTAATCATTCTCTTTCAGCTTCCTGAATATAGGTGTATGCCACCAGACCAGCTACAATCACTAATTCAGAACTCACTCCTTTATATTGCCGTAAGACACTAGTTCTAATTAAAGGGCAAGTAGACAATCTGGACTATCCTATTTATTTATTTTATTTAAGGCATTGGGATGTCACTTTAAAAGACAGTGCATACTTGCCTCAGCTAATATGGATGGATTTTAAACACAGTGCAGATTGAAAGACCTTATGCATTGCAGGGAGAAGCGTCATGAGGCACATGGACAGTCATACCATATCTTTAATACACTATGATTCATCATAGTCTGGGGCAGATCTGAATTCTGGGGCTCCTTCACATTTTAGATTTGTGGTTGTATAATATCTGGGTCTTGGGGGTCTGTTATATTCCTGCAATTGCTCAGTATTCTCATTTGTAAAATTTAGGATTTGGACAAGAAAACTACCAGATTTCTTCAAGCTCTGAATGATTTTAGTTTTCAGTTTCTAGACTCATAGGTGCAAGTGAAGAGCAGTCTGCTACTTAAATCTCTCCCTTGTGAGGACAGCTTTCAGATCACTTCAGATCTACAAGGGTTAGCTGAGAAACAGCTTGGTTAAGAATAGATAGACAGAGGCAGGTAACCCTTAACTGGAACTGGGATCCATGATAAACCCATATTGGGACCAAGAACCTGGGCCCCAAGGGGAAACCCCCACTAACCAGTGATCGACAGTGAGGCTATGCCCATTAGAATCTCACTAAATCAACAATGTTTGTCTTATTTAACCTACACTGATCTCACTCTTCAATGGAGATTCTGTTTGTATTTTTCAGAAGGCAGTGAGAGCCGTGGACAACCCAATTTCACCAACAAGACAATGGATGATGGCTGACACCCAGGAAGGAGATGAACCTCCCCTAATTCACAATATAGAGCCCAAATGAACCCTATGAGAAAGTGGTGAGATTAAACAAGAGACCTACCTCCACAGCAAGTCAGATAACCTATGGAAGGGTAATGGAGACAGACACTGAGGATACCCAACACAGTCCAAATTCTTAAGATCTCAACAATAAAGCAGACTTAAAACTCACCCACCATGACTCAGGGAGCTGAGCAGAAGAGAGGGTAGAAAGACTGTAAGAGCCAAGGTGTGGGAGAATATCCAGAGACATTGCCCGCCCCCATCAACAACACACAAAGAAAAAAAAAACTAGCTACCTCTCATATAGTCCATAACCCCCTATTCCATGGTCAAGCCCAATGGGGAGGTCCCCTAGAGGGTTGAGGACAGGGAGGAGGGAAATGGGGTACCATCACAAGACTTGCCCATGCAATGTATCTAATTATTGAGAATAAACGTTGATTAAAAAAAAAAAAGAATGGGTAGACATACAGAATGGTGCCAATATGATTTGTTACTGTGACATAGAAATGCAAGCTGTACACTTAAATATATACTTTAAGGAGAAAACATTAACCTATCTGGCATATGACAAAGATTGGTGTATTCAGAGCAAATGCCATGCTTGAGAACACAGAATTGACCTCAAATTCCAGAGCCAGCTTCTTAGCTTTGACCATTGGCTGAATTACAGACTGATGGACTCTAAAGTTGGTGGGAAACTTCAAGGATTTTTC
The DNA here is from genome assembly GCA_004024765.1 of Zapus hudsonius. Taxonomy (NCBI): domain Eukaryota; kingdom Metazoa; phylum Chordata; class Mammalia; order Rodentia; family Dipodidae; genus Zapus; species Zapus hudsonius. The sequence goes on along the minus strand of PVHP010028839.1, from coordinate 11,579 downwards.
ACCCAACATGTAGGATGTAAAGAATATCTAATTCACCCATTTACATTTCCCAAACACAGTGAGCTGGAGGCAGGAGGGCGCAGGGTGGAGGTGCCCTTCAGGGTGACTTCCTTTGAAGCATTCAGAAGGTATGTTTAAAAATCAAAGAAGAAAACATCTTGGAAAAATTGGCTGCTGGTGGTACTTTCTCCTCTGAGCTGACATCATCAATCAACCAAGAGTGTGGGAGAACTGTCAATTTCTGGCAGGATGAGGGACAAGAGAAATAGTCAGACACTTGAAAAATGGAGAGTTTCTCTGCACACAGCTGGAGCCCCGTGTGGTGGTGAATTGGGGGGGAAAAGGTGTAATGGGGAGAGGAGACAAAAGTGGGGCTGTTTATTTAAAAACCCTCAATTAAAAATGCATCTGATTCACAATTTCCTTGCCCTTTCTTGTTCATTGTGCTCGGCCATCTCGGAATTCATTTTTCAGCTGTTATTCGTACTTTAGTTTGGTGTTTCTGAATGTATTCTTCCTCACAGTAACTGTTGACAGGTCCAGCCCTGGAACCATCTGGCTCCTGAAGTAATGAGACCAAACGAAATGGAGCTTGAAGAAATTAACATTCCTTCCTTAATCTATTAATAACTGAAAAGTGTTGATTTTGGTGACAGCTAGATACTTTATTATGAAGCATATTGGTTAATTAAGAATATCATAATGAAGGTTATAGGAATGCATATCCCTCCAGAAATACACATATTTTTAATAAGCATAATTTGATTCTTCTCACAGGCCCCAGAGAAGTCAGTGAAAATGTTATGCACAAAGAAAAGCCTCAACAAAGAATAAATACACAATTTTGTATGTGTGGACCACACGACTGTTGTTTTCTTATGTTGAGTGTGCCTGTGTATCTCAAATACAGCTGCTGCACGTTGAAGGAATTTACAGATCATTGCAGGTCTTTTCTACCCCGCAATGGTCTCCCTCCTCCTTACTCTCAGATGATATTTCTGAATTTGGAGGATCCCGATGGGGACAGGGAGGAAGGGAACGATCCACTTTGCCAAACTGAATATGCACAGACTTTGATATTTAGATCATACATACTGATATTTCCTTTCTCATCTCTGATGTTTGCAAACACTTTAGTTGAGCCTATAAGTTTGACAACATCTCAGCCTTGCACACAGACCTACCATTAATAATAGATGGGCACGGCTGTGTCTTGAGGCTCACCTTTCCCTCCTGCAGAGCTAGGAGAAGTTCTGGGCACCAAGTTGCAGTGTTGATATGAACTGTTGGTGCCCATTGCAGGTCTGTTGGTTCAGAAATTTGTTTCCAGATCTTATTAAGAAATTTTGTTTTTCCTATGTTTACAGTCTTCATTCTACTTTTGTTAACACACATCTATACTTTTTAGGCAAACTCAGCACCATTTTTCTTCCTAACTGGTATCTATCCCATTTTGAAAACTATCCACAAAGAAATCCCAAGGTTTCACTTACTGAGAATCCCAAAATTTTCTGAGAGTGTTTTTATTGCATATGCTACTACAGTATTTTTCTCACATTCTCCTTTTGATTTTGTCACTGTCTTTGCCCTAGCCAGCCAAGGAGTCCCCACTGAACAGTGGATTTTTTTCCTAGCTTTTTCTCAAGCAACATATTTTGTATAATTGAGAAGGGAGCTGTAGTAAACACGTGCATAATTCAGGCAAAGACTGGCTGGCTGGTGACACTCAGGGGGATGGTTTTCCCTTTCAGCCTCAGTTTTCCTGTTTAGTTGTCAAAGCTGAAAGACTAAGAACCTGATCTTTAGTTAATGCTGCATTTTTGAACAGAAGGAATCTACGTTCTTTGTTTTCTATTCTCGTTGTTGGGTTCAACCTCCCTTTAAGTTCTTTCTCATTATACTTTCTGACAGCTTTGCTCTGTTTTATTTTCCTCTTGTCCCTGGATCTGTTGATGCCAGATGTGTGTCAGCACCTTGTGACATTGCACTCTCGCCACCAGACTCAGGGGACAGAAGGGAGCTTACTTTCTCATTATGTGATAAGCACTTCAGTGTATTTACGACGGGCATTTAGTCCCATTTGTTTGGAGAGATCTGTTTTCCAAAATATAGTTAAGTAGCATTAGTAAATAGAATAGGGTGAACTTTGCATAGGGTAAATTGCCTAGAATTATCCTCCAGGGCTCTGTATATCAGGAGGACCAGGCTGAGCAATTGGAAACAGATTCAAGTCTACTTGTAGGTCTGACAGTCCTCATCCAGTGAGGCTATCGTAATGCCTGGTTCAAATCAAGGGTAGAAAGTTTTCAACCTCAGAGTCTAAACTAGAGGCCTAAAGATTCATAATGCCAATCCAAGAACTACAATGGCTAGGTCAAGGTTGGTCAAGGTCATTTTCACAGTTATTTCCTCTTGGGTAAAATATTCCCTCTTGCAGGGAAAAGGAGACTGATACGACCATTGAAGTAAGCAAAACTTACAAGGCTCAGGAAATACAGGAAGCTTACAAGCCTAAGCAAGCTCCTGAAACTTTTGAGATTCACAAAGCTCCTCCTCAGGGTTATGTAAACAAAGACAAATGTTGGGGACAGGAGAGTCTCCAAGGGACTGAGCTGTCTGGAAATCAGGCAGGGAGCTCCAGGGATAGCTTTTATGAGTCAGCACCCATGCTGGGCTGGACTTTTTGAGTCCCCTATGTTCCTGTAAGTAACCCCTTACCTATGTCCTTGGAACTACCCTAACAAACCAGGGGAGGGCTGGGATCGACTTGACAGGACTGTTGGCTTGGTCTGCCATTAGTGCTGGATCTTGGGTGGACTGACATTTGTTCACATGTCCCCAGGAAAAGCCACTTGACAGTCATTCTTGATGATCATGCATGTGTCATTATTCATAATTCATAGTACATAATAACATAATCCATATGGCATTTTAACATGCATCATATATGATGCAGAGCATGTACAACATAGTATGTTATATATGGGAGAATATTATTATTATTATTATTACTACACACACACACACACACACATATATATATATATATATATAAATATAAAATCCCATATATATAAATGGAATAATTGTGCTAAATTCACCTTTCAAAAAAGGAAGAAATAGGGCTGGAGAAATGGCTCAGCGGTTAAGGCACTTGCCTCCAGTGCCTAAGGCCCCCGGTTTAATTCCCCAGTACCCACATAAGCCAGACCTACAAGGTGTTGGCCCTGGTGCGCTCTCTCTCTTTCTCTCTCTCTTATCTCTCTCTCTCTGCTTGAAAATGAATAAATGAAATATTTTTTAAAGGGAAGAAATAAAAATGTTGGATATTTTTTCTCTTAATCAGTAACCCATAAATCCCTTCCAGAGAAGAGACTTCAGATCAAAGATACACTTGTTTTTTTCCTTAGAGATACTTGAACTCTGATGGTCCACTAAAGTCCTCCACTCTGGACCATTTAAGTGGCTGCATCCCTCCCACACAAACGCTGTCAAGGGGAAAGTATGAAAGTCCAGAATCAGGCCTAGCCCAAACTCGCATCTTCAGAACCACATGAACTGATGAGGACTGGACTGGCTTTTAACCTCCATTAGAAGACGCTCTTGGCTGTCCTGTCTGTCTTCATTCCAGCTCCCATCTACCTTCCTTCTTCTAGTCTCCTCCTTACAATGACCATCTGTTTTGACTCCTTGCTTAAACCTTCAGTATTTTTCTTAACAAAAATCTCATTCTTTTCTCTAAAGACCATGGATTCAGCTTTGAATAATCATACTTACCTGGCATTCCCAGTTCTGGCTGGAATTCTCAAAATAAAATATTACTTTAGAGTTTGTTTAGATCATCAGAAATAAACACCATGTACAGCACGTAAGGCTGTGATGTGATTTGCAGAAAGCTTGGGTAACATAGGAAAGCACTGAGGTGCTACTGGGATTGTTTTCTCACTTCCAAAGGTGAAGTCGAAATGTTGGGCCATTCTATCTTATTATACGTAAAGTAGTATCAATGGAAGCTTGCTAATGTTAGGTTTAGAACTTAGAATATTTGGATGATACAAAAGTAGAATGATAGTGAGTTCAGCCTGCAAAATTTTCCAAATTACTAGCTCGGATGATAGCTCTGCGCTAAGTGTTTACCTGGAATGGATGAGGCCCGAGGTTCAATTCCCACCATCACAAAACAAAATGACAACTAAAAAATTTAAAACTTGCTGTTTCATGCTAAGAAATTTAAAAACTGTATATTGAAAGCCAAACTCATGATTCAAGAACCACATGAACTTACGATGATTAGAGAAAACACACCGAGAATAAGAACTGTACTCTTTGAATGAATGAAACACAACCAAAGCTGATTTGAGTCTTAAATACTGATATGAAGAACTTAGTATACGCATGTTCCACACTACACACACATGCACGCACACGCACACACATATATTTACATATATTTTTATTTTATTTTATTTATTTATTTTTAATATTTTATTTATTCATTTTCAAGCAGAGAGATACAGGAGATAGATGATGAGAGAGACAGAGAGACAGACAGACAGACAGACAGACAGAGAGAGAGAGAACACCAAGGCCACCACCTTGTGGATCTGGCCTATGTGGGTCCTGGGGAATTGAACCGGGGGCCTTAGACACTGGAGACAAGTGCCTTAACCGCTGAGCCATATCTCCAGCCATACATATCTTTTTAACAAAGACGCTATATTAAAAGTATTCAAAAGTGTAAATTTGGGCTACAGACAGGAACTAATTTGGGGGGAACTAAAATTTTTGCCTTTTTTTGTACACAAAATGGCCTACATGATCAATTCACTAATTCAACTTATGAGGAAGACCAGCCAAATTAGGAAATGCACTTAAATTATATTTTATCACATTTAAATACGTGTTATAAATTGAATCAGCCAAAATGGTCATATAAATCTTAATTTGTCCGTGTTAACAATGTTCTGTATATTATAAATAAAACAGAAAATAGTTTTTCTTTCAGTTATGAAGCTATTCATTGTCAGGTCTTGTTTTGTTCTCAGTTTACTTGGCGAATCTTTTCGCAAAATCAACTCTTCAACATCAAGTGAATAAAGTGGCATTATTTCCAGAGGCAATTAGGATCCGATGTACTAAAACTCTCAAGCTGCTTTGGAAATCCTTGTTTCATTTTCCAAAGGACGATGAGACGTTTTATACTTCCACATACAAATCTTACTATCTGGAATTGCATCCTGGGCTAAGAGATTTATTGGAGGAGCAACAGCACGACCAGTGGACACAATTGTGCAGAATTGAGCAGGAGAAGCCATATGCCCATCAGCACGAGCAGGTGCAGGCTGGCAAGTAGGAATCTGGGGAGCCTGGAGAGTGTGGTGTGCCCAGCATGGGCTTCTGGAGGGGTTTATGTGGTGGAGCATCTGAGGTCCCACAGTGTGTAGCTGGTGTCATTCTCAATGGCTGCCTTCCAGCACACCAACACACAGAGCCAAGAGACTGTTTCATGACCACCTTTCCAGCTCCACAGCAATTGACTCATTCATTCATTCCATCTCACCCAGAGAAGCATGAGAAGGAGGAGGACTTCGGGAAATAGCATTCACCTTAGGCCTATTCATACAACACCAAGGAGCACAGCCAAACAGTACATTGTTTACTGAGCACTACCTAAGGTGTTGTTGGAGGAAGGTTGTAGAGAGTTCATAGCCTGTGCCCATGAGGAAGGCTTCATCTCAAAGCACTGTCAAAATGGTCCATTCTATAGTGCAAGGTAGCACTCCACATCAGGATGATTGGTACAGGAAAAAAATTCAAGCTATACAAATAAATAAATAATGCCTTTAAAATTTGTGGGTTGTTTTAAAAAATCAATTTTGCCTCCTTTTTTTTCCCTGACTTCCATTCTCTCAATCTACTTTAAGAATTCTGTGTATGAAAAAAATACAGAAGGGCTTAAAAATGCAACATTCTGAATAGCCTGTCTCATTTCATTCACCAGATTAAAGAATTCATAGTTTTTTTTTTTTTTTTTGGTTTCAGACTAACCTTTGCCGTATCACATTTGCAGAACATATGTTCTTCGAGCAAATGTGAACCCATTTTGTGGAAAGAATAATGTCTTTTTTAGGTTTAAAGCCTTTTTGTTGGTATCCAAGAGAAACAGAGTGAGAACCACAGAGTAAAATGGCATTGAAATCTGTTCTATTTACCAGGTGTGTAATTTTCAAGTCTCTCCCTTCTTATAACTACCTCAAGGGAGAGTCAGCCTTTGAGAGAGAGCAGAAGAGAAAAGATCAGTTTGAATGATAATGAGGTTTGCAAAGAGAGACCTTTACCTTTTTCACAGAATGGGAGAGACAGCTTTTTTGATGTCAGTTTAGAACACCCATTAGCTATGATGGGAGTTATAGGTCCTGCAGGAGTAGAATATACCCCATGGATTAGGTAGCAAAGGTCTCCCTCTCTGAGCTCCTTTATTATCACAAAAGGCTCATTCATACGATGCTAATGGGAGGTAGACACATGCTGCAGAGAATGGATCTCATGGGACTGAGCCCCACTCCTTCTTTCTAATTCATGCACATATGGAAGAGAACATTGCATTGTTGTCTCCCCCTTCCCCTGGTCTCTTCATCCCCATCCCCTCGGGCTCAGATCTTTAGAGCTTCCTCAGGTGAGCAGTCCTGAGGTGGGTTACCTGTGCTTTCAGGAAAGCCTCTGGGCTTGCCAGAGAAAGTTGTTTGTTCCCTTTGGTCCTGTGTGCTGAGCTATGTGCTGAGCTGTGTGCCTGAGAAGACTAGATTCCACCACCCCTCTCCCCCAGTGGGATCCTGGAAGCAGAATGACTTCCTTGATGTGTCTTTTTTTGGGGACAATTTGATAGAGTCACAAAGCCCTAAGTATTACACCTTGGGAGGGAGAGAGAAGGAACTAGAGAATTGGTACATATTATTTATCACAGTGCAGAAATCAGTTAGCGAGGATTCCCAAATGACACTTGGGAGAATCAAAATGATTTTCCCCACCCCTGTGGCCTGAAGGGAAAATTCAAAGCTTGCAAGTTATATGTAATCAAGTTCAGGTACCTTGGGAGAACTGGGTATAGTGAAATATTTTGATACTTATAGAAGTTTATACCTTTTGTAATTGTGTTACCAAATAGAATTTTTTTTTCTTTAAAGATTTCCTGGGATAAGTGATGTATGAGATGAACACAGGAGAATCAACTGGAGAGGGAAGTCAGAGAGAAAGCCAAAACTCAGCCTTAATGGGGAGCACAAGGCCTAGAACATCTGTGTCAGAAGAAAAACAAATATATGATTATTGCTGCCAAGTAGTTATCCTGTATGACAGAGGATTTTTCTAACTGGTTTTGTTAAATTCTCTTTTTGTATTTTTTAAAATATTTATTTGGGAATTTTAACACAACATCATAGAGCAAATAAGTCATATTCCCATCAGATTATCTTTACTTGTTCTCTCTCGCTTACCCTCATTCCAATGGGGGCCTGTGATGATTAAGTTTTGTTGTCAACTTGATCTTTTCAATTATCTTGGGTGGGTGGGTCTCTGTTGTTCACAGGAAGGCAGCCCTTTCAGTAGGGAGCAGGATGTAAGGAAGCTCAGGGAAGTTGGAAATTAGCATCCCTTCCTGGGTAGACAGTGTAAAAGGGAAATTTCAGGGACTCAGGAAGACATTAAGTCTGAGAAAGGGTTGCAAGACCCCACCTTAAGGCTATATAAAGGGAAAGAAATTCTCTCCTTGCTCCTCCTGCCTGTTTGTTCTTGTGTATGTGTGTGGTGTGGGTGATGGGAAAGGGGGCCCGCCTTTTTCACTATTATGGAACTTCCCCTGGATCTGTGAATTCAATAAATCCTTTCCTCCTATAACTGTGCCTGGTTTGAAGATTCATCCCAGCAGTGTGTGGCTGACTATGACGGGATCTCATCCATTTTAATAAATTATTTGTGTATTTTTTAACCTGCTTTATAGTTTGACTCTGTTCTTTCCAAGGTCATAAAAGGGCTCCCAATTTAAACAAAAGAAGGGCTTCAACTCAGATTTGTTGAGATCTGGGATTGCTTCTGATCACTTATCTCACAAAGAAAGTATGTTTCCACAGGTCATTGAGGGCTTTCATGTTGTGGTGCATGCATTTTATATGTATCCACATATATAAGCTTCAGAAATATTTTCGATGTGAAGAATTATTTCTCTGCTTTTTTCTTTTCTTTTATTAGTTGGATCCTTACTCTGCCTCTTTCATTGGGGCTTTTGGAGACTAAAGACATTCTTTAATTCCCTACCTCTGTTGGAATGAAGCTAGAAGTGGCTTCTCCAGCTTGTCAGAATAATTTATAACTGTTCTTTTCAGATTCATACTTCTTATGTTGAGCCTTGGGTGGGCTTCTTATCTCCACAGTGACTGGGTTTATTAGAAATCATTTCTAAATAATCCACCTTAAAATCTCTGATTATGTAAGGTAGCATTGTCCTTGTTCATATACTAAATGAATTTTGTCATTTTTATCTTGTAATAATGACTTTTAACCATCTATTTAATTCTTCTTTGGATTGTCTACCTCCTAATTTAGTCAGGAAGCAAAGTCACTGATTGAGAATGAAGGGGAAGATTCAAAGATGATCCCTATAAGACCTCAGATCTATCCATGCATTGTAGAAAGAATTCTTACATCTGATGGGGGAGAGGGCTAGAGCCCTCAATGCAAACAGACTAAATTACAATATAAACATCTTGCATTTTTTACAATATATATTATTTACATTTCTCCTTTTTTCATATTGCTGCAGTTATGATTTTATTGCTTATCAACAGCAAAGAAGTGGAAAGTACAAATTACACAAAATTATCTTTCTTTTGTAGTTGGGCAAGGAGATTCTGAGGCAAAACTCTTGGATTTTCAGTTGTTTGTTTGCCAAAAAGCTAACTATATGCATTAATAAATCACACAGTCTTCATTTTGTATACTTTTTCTGTAATAGTGTCACAATGTGACAAGACCCTTCTTATCATTTTATGCTTTGATATATCACCTCAAATTCCAAACAAGGAGATTAGGGGTTGTGATCTTCTCCCCAAGGGGTTCCACACGTGCATTTCTTCTAAAGATTTAATATGATTTGAAACTAAACTCAAGATAAAGTGAAAGGGTAACATTCTGGTCACATAAAATATTACAAACACAAACTATGTAATATTAATTATGCAGAACACTATTGTGGTAACTGTAAGATATCAATAAACTACTTTCTAACCCAGACTCAACTTTTGCTTGAAAGACCCTCTCTCCTACCACTAAACCACAAATTTCCTCATCTTGGTGTAAGAGTTGGAACTCTTTTGAGAGGATAAGTTTACACAAACTCTGGGGCTGGAGAGATGGCTCAGCGGTTAAACTATTTGCTTGCAAAGCCTCCTGGATTCCCTAGCACCCACAGAAAGGCAGATGGTCAAAGTGTCTCGCGTGTCTATTCGTTGCAATGGCCAGAGGTCCTGGCAGACTCATTTTCTTTCTCTCTCCCTCTGTTTCTCTCTCTTTCTCAAATAAATATTTTTTTAAAAAAGAAGTTTCCACAAACTTTGAAGCTGAATAATCAGGCCGGAAGGAGTAATAAACACCATGAACAAGGAGGAGAATGCAATGTCTTACAAAAGTTTTCATAGCTACTTAGCTCACATCCTAAGAAACCAAAGAGATCAGCAAGTATGAGTCCAATTGTTGCGTAGTGCCTAAATCACAGATAGCCATTATATGGACTGAGAGAGGGAGTTGGGGCTCTTCATACTAGAAGTGGGAGAATGTTAAAAACTAGGGATATTGGGGGTCTGGAGAGATTGCTAAGTGGTTAGGAACCCTTGACTGCTAAGCCTGATGGCCCAGGTTTGATTCCCCAGTACTCACCTAAAGCCAGATGCACAAAGGGAAGCGTGTGTCTGGAGTTTGTTTGCAGTGGCAGAGAATTCCTGGTGCATCCATTCTCTCTCTCTCTCTCTCTCTCTCTCTCTCTCTCTCTCTCTCTCTCTCTCTCATCTCTCTGCCTCTTTCTCTCTGTCTCAATAAATAAGTAAATAGATAAGACACTAGGGAACTTGCCTCACTAATATGCATAGTTTTGTTTTTAATGTACTAATTAAAAAGTAAATTTAATTAAAATTTTTAAAGAGGAAAAGAGTGCAGAAACTAAAAAATCAGAAAAATTAACACTAGACCCCTACAAAATTGTAAAATTATTTAACAGATGGTATGCAAGAACTTGGAAGAGAAAAATAATCATTACCAGGGTCAGAATGTTTGCTTATGGAAATAACTTCATGCTTTTCAAAACACTGTATTTCATAAAATTGAACAAAACATTATTAGAAGCACTGTGATTTTACATGGCATTGCAGAAGAAAAACATTCTCCCTTGAACCACGACATGCCATCTTATCCATGCCAATTTTGAATATGTTTAAATATAAAATAAAATACATTCCAAAGTTGGAGAAATAGGATCTTCTCATTTCTCTTCTGACTGTTGTTTCAAGCTTAGGAGCAGCCAAAGGCAACAAGGAAAGACTGGAAGAGGTGTGAGGAAATGTTTCATCCCCTCTTGCCTTTTTCTTCTTCTTCTTCTTCTTCTCATCAGTCCATTACTCTATGGTGATAACGGCTTCCAGTGTGCAACATTCACCCCACCCTCCTCAGAAGGATCAGCGACAGTACCAGGCAGGTACATCCTCCTGAGAGATCTTGGTATCAGTTCCATTTGGCTCTCCCTCTCAGCTGCCTGTGTGTAGTAACTTTCATTCTTGTCATTTTTTTTCTCTTCCAGTTCTAGTGGTGGTAGCTGATCCCAGAGCTACTATTCCCTGATACCAAGTGTTCCATATTCATATTTATATTAGAGTATTGAGTTAATGATAATCTATATTAAATAATCTTAAAGTAGTTCATATCATTCTGTGTCTGGATTGAGACCCAATTAACACAACTTGTTTGTGAAGGGACACATGAGAGAGATTAGCTGATAAAGAATTGATCACATTTTTTGTTTGTTTTTTTCAAGGTAGGGTCTCACTCTAGCCCAGGCTGGCCTTGAATTCTTGGCAATCCTCCTACCTCTGCCTCCCAAGCATTGGATTAAAGGCGTGCACCACCATTCCTGACACTGATTGCATTTTGATCTAGATAATTCTGCCAAGTTGTGAGGAGGCCGTCCCCATCGTCAAGATCCTGAGAATCCAGGGCTTCCCAAATTGTACCAGACACTGTGAAGATAGCACAGCAGAGGGACTTTAAAATTGATATTCCAGAAAGAGGAAAGTTTGTCATTACCTAGAAGGAGGATTCTTTTTTTTTATTTTTATTTTTATTTTTATTTTTTATTTTTTATTGTCCATAATGAGTTGCATTATTCAGTGGGCAAACAATGAGTTGTTATCCCCAATTCCCTAACGCCCCCCTCCCCATCCCCAATCAGCTGGATATTCTCCTCCGTGGGCCATCTGGATCAGTCCCTGTGGCAGGGGACCCTGGATAGTTTAGTACTTAGCCCGGTCCTCATGGCCCAG